>CM035097.1:4083415-4206073 GCA_020205505.1 Panax japonicus
GTATGCAATGATCAATTAATAACAGAATGATATTACCAATTTATAGCCCACGGAAATATGTTGAATATAAGTAGAATTATAGTAGCACATCAGCAAATTTTAATTGCACCAAATAATATCAATAACTTTTCAGTATATGAGTGCAATAAACAATTTTAAGTGTCGTAATTTTCCACTGATATCAATTTCTTTTTATAGCCAAAAATATATTACCTTTGTTATTCAACACATTTCCGTTGAGAACATATTTTTATTACCAACAAATAAGTAACGATTCAACAAATACATTCGCGCGTTAATGGCTAAGGAATGACCAATCCAATTATCTTTGAAAGTTTCAAAAATGTGTTGGACTCTTTCAATAATAATCCAAATTGAGTCTAAGTCAGATACAAAGAGTACTTCTAGACTTTTTAATTCCCATAAAATCTGCCGCCAATTGTTATCATGATAAAAACGTAACAAATTCCAACTCTTCAAAGATAATCATGATTCCATATTTCCAAGGCTTGTACTCATCTAATCTATTAACACTCTACAGCCATACTGCCTTTTCATTTTATCAAGATATGTTTTTTACACAATTATCAAGATATGGACAACAACTATTATGCATGCATGCTAATAAAATCAAATTACTTAACAATTAGCATATTTTTAGGCATGCACAAAATCACAATTTAATACACATAAAATGTCCTAGAGCCTTGTATCAAAAAATCAAATATTTACAATGACCTTACATATTTTTCTTAAGACCCAAATCTTCAAAGTCTTTCAACACTGATCTTTCATCAACTTCCTGAAATTTCATAATAGACAAATTAATCTATAATACTAAGTCATCATCAAAACAAAAAGATTAGAATATTAACAAACCAACAAATTGTAATGAGGACTTATTTTGAGTTTGGATCGTATTCTGCGCGACATTTAACAGTTGTATAAATGAAGTTGTATTTGAATTATGTACCATATATTTGGCGACTCGAAATGGATTTGTGTGTGTGTGTGTGTGTGTATATATATATATATATATATATATATATATACATCTTAGATTCCAAATTGATGTGTAATAATTTAATGAAAAATAAAATTTTAAATTTGTAAATATAACTACTAATTATAAAATTACTATTTGCAAATTAAAAAGGTTAAAAGTAATCTCAATAATTTGGAGGTTAATAATATCTCGTATTGAATTTATTTACTCATATTTGATATTAAATTTCGGCACAAGAAGTTGTATGTGTTAGATATTTTATAATATTTATATTTGTAATTACAAGATTTTATTAGAATTCATATTAATTTAAATATTTCAAATTGACTTATTAAACTCAATGTCGATCATCCACAATTACAATCGCGTGGGGGTGGGGTGGGGTGGGGTGGGGTGGGTGGGGGTTCAACATGATAGTTTCTGTGACAACCCAAAAATTTATAAGATTTATAAATAAAATCTTGAATGATTAAATAAAGGTTAAAACCTAGATTTAAAAATAGAGGAATGATTAAAAAATCTTTAAAAAAAAACCTATACGGTTTAAAAGAATCTAGAGAAATTAAATGGGAATGATAGAAATTTTGAAGAATAATGAGTAGATGAAGTATTATATAAGATATGTGGAGAATGAGTAAACATTTTAACCAAATCTATGTGTTAGGGTTTAAATGTGAGAAAATGTGGGTTACAAAAGAAATTCAAAACCCTAGAATGGATTTATATGTACCCTCAAAGTATATTAAGGATAAGGTATTATGATACCTTTAAATTTGTGAGAATTAAATAGTGAAAGAGATTATGTAATAATGTATGTGAAAATCTATTAAGGAAATAAATTTCAAAGGAAGCGATATTAAAAGGATAAAGAAGATGTGTATATGTATAGATACATATATACTTAAGAATGTACTATTACATCATAAGATATTAAAGTCAAGACCTAAGAATGCTTCTTTCATCTCTATGATTAATACTTTTATTCTTCATTGAATTTGGTCGATATTAACACCATGTCTTTTGGACATTGGACCGACATAATGCAAGTAATTAGATAACCAGTCCTATCAATATTACTCGTACAAATACTTTAAATATATATATATATATATATATATTAATCACATATAAGACTACACCAAACATCTTGATCCATACTTACTTCTATACTGCAAACATCTTGAATCCATATTTCCCTCTAGACTACAACGAATAACTTTTACCCAAGCTTTGACACGATCAATTTTCTATTATGTGTAGTTGTTGGGGGTCGAGCCAAATCCTTGTATCAATCCAAAGATCGATGTTTAAAATTTAACACCATTAAAAAACCCAACATTTCCACCACTAAGAGGTGTGTGCTTATAGTCTTATAACAGCAGAACAGAGCCAAGCAAAAGCATTTACACCACTTGCATGAGAAGAAGAAAACTTGCACATAATTCTCTCCTCTCACTTAATTTTTTCTATAAACATATAACTATCATAAAGAAATATTCAGAACATTTGTGAATTGTTATCACAAAATTGTTCAACTCCGAAACTTGACATATATCCTACAGGCATATCGCATGTAACTCATAGAAAACCATTCGTGGTGAGGGCGATAAAGATCTTAAAGACAGGGATTACCAGTGTCACGTTTTTCGATTATTTTTTTGATTATAACTCTACGAAGCTACGATTCTAACAACTATATCCCGTTGGTCCCACCAAAAAAAACTATAATTTTTAGTTTTATGAAAGCGAAATACCTTTGAGGGGATATTAGCTTTTCTTTGCAGTACCTTGATATCTTTCCAGCCTATTTGTGTTACAACTTAGAGAAACGAATAAAACTCAGATACAGGTTCCATATGTAGCTTACAGAAATTTGTAAGTGTGCAAAAAAAAAAAATCCTTTGCAGTGTGAGAAATTTTTTACTGCCCGCACTTATCGCATGCACCCGGCTACTTCGACAAGTTGGCTGGAGAATTTCTTAAACAAAGAATACAGTATTAGTTGCTTAGAGACTAAGGTCTTCTAGGTCTTTACAAGCCTAGCTATCAGTGATTGTCCTCCACTCCTGCTTGTTTTCCCTATGAATTGTCTGGGAACATGGCCTTGAAAGCGGGGATCTGCATCAACTGCTGGCGGAAATTTTCCATTTCCTCTTGCTTCCTCTGCATCTCTAGCATCATAGCTATCATCATCCCTTGTCATTCCCGTGCTTCTTTCAACGCCTTAAACATCTTCAGTTGCACAATATTTGCCCGCTCTCCACTTTCTTCCTCGCCTTGCCTTCCCACGCCTGTATGCCTGACATTTGTTGGTTGTTGATCAGCCATGTATGGTGATGTTGAACTTTCTTCCGAGGCGTCTTCCAGGATGGGTTGATCGAGATCTAGATTCACGCCTTGAAAAGCTTGATTTGATTGCCTTAGAATTGGATCCGGTGAAGTAATGCTCGTTGTCAGTGAAACTCTTCCGATAGTTCTCCCACTTCGAGTTGTGGACATACCTTTCACGAATTCTACACCTCCCCAGCACAGTCGCCAAAGAAATATGGGTAAGGAAATCGTGCCTTGCTAGTTAGGGTTTCGTGTTGGCTGAGGAGGAGAGAAATTCACGAAGAGCACATAATCGATTAATTGATTGAAGAGGGGAGAAGAATAGGTGAGCGATTACTTCAACGACACGTGGCAGAACTCTCAGAATCCGAAAACCGTGTTAGGATAGCAGAGATTCTAAGAGTCTTCTTGAGTGTTTCGAGTTGAGAGGATGTCCAAGTCTTGAGTGCTTTGAGAGAGAATGTCCAAGTCCCAGAACACCAAAAGAGGTCCCTTCCTTCCTAGAATGGAAGGGGTATTTATAGAGTTTTCTAGAACTTAAGTAGTCACATGTCAAGCACATGTCTTCAGAAAAATTCCAAAAATACCCTTTAGTCATTATAATAATGCACATATCGTCCTGTCATTCTAACCACCAATCCAATCCCTCAATCAATTCCCAAAATGAGCCACCTCCACGAGCCTTCTGCCTTGGGACACGTGGAGGCTTCTCTCGGGTCTAGTACATTTATTTTCAGCTTTTCCGTCTTCATTCAATTAAGGTCATGTGAACCTTAATTTGCACATTTAATGAGGTCGTGGAACCTTAATTGTGCATTTAATTTAATTAGTTCATGTGAACCGTAATTTGCACTTGGGCCCACATTGGCCAAAGAAAATCGCACAAAATTTTGGACAATTGAGTTATACAATTTTTTTTCCAGCCTTACCCTCTCACTAAAACAACCATAACTAATTCGTTTCAAAACATTTTTGAGCGATTCTCGCGCCCACACGTAGCTAACTTTTGGGGCTATAACGTTTGTGCTTAACCATTTTCAAATTCTAAACCCACAAGTCTAGAAAATTCATACAAAAGGAAGGTTCAAATCTGATTTTCCAGATTGGACAGTTTTGATGCGCTTACTTTGGAATACCATAAATCAGTCGTCTGAAGTCGGAATTGGTCCGTTCTAGAGGCTATGACTTCCTTATTTAGTATACTATACTACTCTAAAAACCATAATTTTCTAGAAAGTCTAGCTAGGCCCGATTTTGTCCTTAGGGTCAGCAGTTACACTATTTCTTCGGTTTTAACCTCTTCTACTAAAATATTCACCATAAATTCATTTTAGCTTCTTTTTGATTCATTCAAATTAGATCTTGGTTTATTAGGTCATCATAAAAATGATCCATAACACATTTTTCTTTGATAAACAAAGGTTAGTTTATATTCCCCAAAACATAATTTACATCCTTTAGATATAGACACATGTATAGCTTACAAGCTTTAGCTTGGAAAACCTCAAAACTTATGGTCTCTTAGCTAAATCATACATGATTTATCAAGAACATGAATCCCTAACTTTCTTTGAATACATTTTAGCTCAATCCTACCATTTATGTTTTATCAAGCATCTCTGTACCACTTGATTCATGGATCAGAAATAGAAAACATCCATCTCCCATTTTTGCTTAAAACTAAATCTTTTGATACTATGATTATTAGTTGTTTAAGCATAGTTTCTTTCTTGGTTTTTTTTTCCATCTACCTAGTGTGATTTAAACCTAAACCACCCTCATCCACTGGTTGTTGATTATTGATATAAACAGAGCTTAGCAAGGTTTCAGTCCTTTAAGGATTTTTAACGTTCGAGTCGAATTTTTAGATATGTTTTGACGTATGATAACGTATCTTGACATAAGAAAGAGTTTGTCCAAAATTTTAGAATTTTTGAACGTAACTCCGAATATTGGAGATTATTAAAAAAGTAAATAAAAATGTTAAAATATAATTACGAGAAGTAATTAATGAAAGTTAATGTTATTATGAGAAGAATATTTTAGTAATGAAAAATATTCCATGGCGTATAGGTAACTCATATTTGAGTACGGGAGAAAGAAATATTGTATGTCATGAAAAGGACGTAAAATATTGGTGTAAGCAGGATAAGAGAATCAGGCAAGTTTTTCAGTACTTGTAGCTATGTGTTATGTGAAATCCTTATGATACTTTTATGTGCACTATATGTTGCAAATGTGATTTAAACTGATAATATTCAATTGATGATCGATGTTTATTGTTCCATGTGAGCCTTATAACATGATAAATGTGATGTATGCATACAATGTGATGTATCCATAAAATGCAAATTATGAAACACTATGATAAAGATGGAGCATTTGTGAAACTCGATGTATGAATAAAGATGAATCATGTATAAATTACGAAATTATGAATGATGAAGCATGTGATGCCCCCAAAATAGGTATACATCACCCATCTTGGGTCACCAAATACATGGTACAGAAATAACAACAACATCATTATTATAATTGTCGTACAAAATACGTTTAAATACAAATATTGTCTTCTAGACAATATCCAGACTCAAATAAGTCATCATTATAATCATTGATACACTATTATATAAAATAGTGAGGACTGCTAAAACAACTATCTTGAACCATCACTCCACACCCCGACTAGTTGCCGCTATATTCTCGCCTCCTGAGAAGAAAAATGGAACAAAAAGGAACAAGGTGAGCTCAACTAGCCCAGTAAAAAAAATATTATAACTAAGATAATGTAGAACAAATTATCGTTAGCCTTCAATAACTCAGATAAAATATAATGGACAACCAGTTTTAGATCAATAGTCGCAGCGGAAATAATAATTCATTAGAAGAGTTAAGTAGAGAATGACATCTACTATCATCTATGAATTTAAAAGTCCATCATCAATATTTTATCCCTGTAACATCAATCAATATACATCTTGAATCAAATATTCATCTTTGCTCTACATGCCAAAGATATTCATTTGTATCACCAGTTGGTCATGTTCATCTCAACACATGTCCATCTTTACACTACGGGCCAAAGATATTCATCAGGTAATCATGCATCTTTGCACTACAAGCCAAAGATATTCATTAATATCATCATTTAGGACTGAGGATGATAAAAAATATCTTAAAGGAAACAAATCCAGTGAGATAAAAGATCAAAGATTAGGGATTCGTACTTTAGTTTATCCAAGTTCAAAAATACTCTATATATAATAATCAATTGTGGAGAAAATTTCAAAAATGAAGATCAAAACATGGATACAATCAAAGATAGTAACCATAATAGACAACTTGGACAAAGAAAAGAAAATTTCATTTTTCTGTGAATAGTGTCATATATGTGAATAGTGTCGTATACGTGAATAGTAACCCCGACACGAAAAGGTAGAAATTCTACAAGAAAAATCATACTTCGTGAATAGTACTGTATTCATGAATAGTGTCGTATACGTGAATAGTAACCTCGACATGAAAATATAAAAATTTCATAATAAAATTAATACCAACATTTCGGTATAGTTATATTGAAAGAATAACATCATTTATGAAGAAAATAACATCCCTTACCTCAAAAGAACAGTACTTCTGATTAGAATATTGGATATAACGCTGAAGAAAACTTGCACTGATTAACATCTCTCAAAGTATCTAAATACTCACAAAATACGCTCAATATTATAGAGAGAGAAAACTTCAGATTCTGGTGTGATTTTCAATTGTAACTAAGCACCCTATTTATAGAAAAATGCCAAAATGCCAAAACAAACTAAAATTTAATAAAATAATATTTTATCTAATTTTTTTACGCACGCCACAATTGATCAAATTTCAGCACACCATAGTGGGGCCCACCAAAATCAGCCAATTCCACACCAACCAAAAGTGGGGTCCACCATATTTTTAATAAAAATATTTATTTTCGAAACATCAATAATTCATAATAAATAGCTCTTTTATCAGAAAAAATTAGAATCTTATATCTATTCCATAGAAAATTTAATTCTCTACAACTTTGTAGAATTATTTTTTTTCCAAAATCCAAACAGAAAATGTCGGAAATCCACATACGGATGATTTTTAATATCTCCATTCTGACAAAATAGTGATAAAACACCACAGTATTAATTCCTTCATTTATATCTACATAAAATAAATATTTTTTTATCATATAAATTAATAATTAATTATTCACAAATAATATTACAGAATCACAATATGACAACCATGTCGTTTCTAGGAAAGAAGGGGTTTTCCGACAAGGATTTCTTCTTACTAGCTCGCAATTAGGTGACCAAACTCTTTTCCTAGATATATAGAACTTCCTTAGACATTGCCAATAATGCTATCTAATAATATAATTCAAATATTATGAAATATTGATCTGATAATGGGAAATACTTTGTAGTGACAATTATTGAAACAACAATAATATAAAATATCAACGTAGTAATTATTGAATCAATAAAATAAAATATTGAACAGTAATTACTGTAACAATTATTGAGTAGTGCTTTCTTACGTAAGAATCAATAATTCAAAAATATTGTGCAATACCGTGTGCTAATGTGCAACCATGCGTATTACTGTATTTTAACCACCAGGTATTCCAACAGTGTTAACGGTAACAACTATGCCATTATATATTTATAAAAACTCAAACTTATCGTTTTCTTCATCCGACTGTTTTCCGGTATGGAGCCCACAAATGGCTGCGCCGTCGTACGAATAATCTCCGACAACAAGAATATTCCACGACCAAACAAATATTTCCTGACAACAATGAATATTTTATAACCACTTATTTATTTTGTAAAATTTGCACATTTCACCCATAACCAAAATATTATATCAATTTAACACCTTATTATTAAAAATAATAATTAGAGGAAATTCGATTTTATTTATAAAAAGTTGAGGTCTTACAAAGCATGTTAAAATGAGAATTATGTGTTATGAAATAACTGTTAAACTTGATGGGCAACGTAGTTGCTCACCCTTGTTTTAAATAATTGTTTTATGCTAAACCAAAGCGGACTGAAGGATTTTAGATAGACAAAGGAATAGAAGGGATAGTGATTGAAGATGTTTGTGCGTTAGAGATAAACTAATATGTTAGTGTAATCTCTTTGAAGTAGTCTTACTCGATAGTGTTAAATGCCAGAAAACTTGATTGCATATTTTCTAACTATGTTAGATGAATGTTACTACTATATATTGTAATTGTGTAGTCAAAGAACATTGTATAAAGAATAGTTAAATTTGGATTGTGAGCATACTCATAATCAATGTATCAAAGGGAAATATATTGTTTATAAATTGAGGTGAATATCATATCAAAATGATTTACAAATGTAATAACAGATTGAAAAGGTTACGATTTAATTTCTTGAATATAATGAGCTAATGTATTAATTGGTATAAAAGCGAGGTTATATTCATTAATTTATGAATAAATGTTATAAATATTAAGATAAAGGTTGTATCATGACGCACCAGACCCAAGGTTTGATAGAGCCGTATTTGGGGGCGTTACACCCTTCCAATATATAAGAGCAAATTGATATCTAAGTCTCTTATATTTTGAAGGGGAACTTATATTTTTAGCACAAATGTACAACTTATTACACACACAGTTGTCTTTATATATTGCAATACAAGAACCTGCATTCACCATGAAAGTACAAAACTTCCCCCAAACTTTTGGGTCGGGGCGCTGCCCCCGACCTTGTATAGTTATTCATAGCAGGCCTCTACTTCAGAAACAAACTCAATCAGCTAGCTTTCAGAAATTTTGGAATCATATTTGAATTAAAGTTGTATCAAATTTCACCAATAACAGACTGCATACAGTGGCGAAGCCAAGTGTATGACTGTGGGTCAATTGACCCTACTGATTTTTTTTGTTATATATGATGTAATACATTTTTGTGGGTGTAATTTAATAATTGGACCCCACTGAATTTATATATATATATATATATATATATATATGATGTAATAAATTTTTTGGGAGTATAATTTAGTAATTTGATCCCACTAATTTTATTTCTGACTCCGCCCCTGACTACATATCTGATTAAAGTAATTGGGAGAGCTTTGTGAAAATCATGACACATTAATTTGGATATATTGCATCAGGTGAGCCACTGCCTTTGTTATTTTTGATTTATATACCTTAGTACTTGAATAACTCATGATATTCTTCTGTTAAGTTTTACTAATAGATAACAACAATTTGTTTTTGTTGTTGATTTGTGACTTTGAGTATAGGATTTGGAAACCAGAACCTTTTTGGTAGGGGGGTCAAAATTTTTAAACCAAGCGGCGACGGGCGGCGGCGACGGCGACGGGCGGCAGACGACAGGAGTTGATTGAACTATAATTAGGGTTTCTGCAGAAGCTCTTAAGAGTTGGAAATACAAAGGAGGAGAATCCGAAAAATTTGATGGAAGAATTCGTAACTGTAGAGAGGCTAGAGCGAAAACTGGTTGAGTTGGAATTATTGCAACAACAGATGTAGTTAATGTTTTGGGCAATTAACAACAGCCTGTTGCCCCCTGTCCCAGCCCCCTTCTAGTTCCGCCCACCGCCTGACCGACGACCGCCTCCCTAGCTACCGCGTCCGGCGTCTGGCTATCGGGGGCAACTACCCCACCCGCCCCCTGGTTCCGCTAGTGTCATCAACAATGTTCTTCTTAGTCCTAAGTACATCAAAGCCTAATCAAATTTAATCAAAGAGGTATATAGAGTGAGTGAGTGATCGAATTTGCAATCCCTGTTTTCTCATTCACGATCAATAGCAAAGATTTGTAAAAAATACTTTAAATTTTCTAGTTCAGAAGAAAATTTGCTCAAAAAATATTTTATCTTAGTGTTTACAAACCTTAGTACTCCCTTCATTACACAAAAACGTGTTCTGTAAAAAAAATCAACAACAAAAAGAGTCATTGTTTATTGATGATAATATAAAATAACATAATATTCTCAGGTATATTAAACTAAACATTCATTATATTTAGAAAGTGGAAAAATATATATTTAGGGCTCTCATTTATATATGGAGAAAGTATGTTGGAAAAAATAAAAGTCTACTTTATTTTTGTTTTTCTTCAAATCCTTCGAAATTTAAAATAGACTCAATTTTGGATCATGGGATAAATTTGCCAACTTCAATTTTCACTTTTGAGTTTAGTGTTGTAATTCCATGTTTTTTTACGTGTAATTTGTGAAAGTGACCTTAAAAGGCGAGGAAATTTAGCTTAACCAATACAGTAAAACCTTTATAAATTAATATTGTTGGGACTCAAATTTTTTTTAATTTAGAGAATATTTTTCTATTCGATGAACATAAATTTAATTACATTAAAATTATTTCATTTTATTGATGTTTATATCATACTTTTTTTATACAATGTATCATACTTATTAAATTAATGTAATAATAGAATTCATTGTAAGTGATATTAATTATTTTTAATAATTAAATAATGTTCATTGTATCCACTTTTCAAATTACATTCACATTTTATTTCAAAAAAAATTATATTCAATTAGATTTGAATTTCAAGAAAAAATATTATTTTGATGGGACCATATATTAAGGATGAAATTCTATTAGATTTGAATTTCAAGAAAAATTAAGAATGAAATTAAGATAGATTTGAATTTCAAGACAAAACAAACGAGAATAGAATCATATTTTATAAGATTATCCTAGATATATTTGTAATTTAAAATAGTTATTAATTTTTTATTTTGATGGGACCATATATTTATATAATTGTCTTTTTAAAAATTATTATTTTAATATTTTATCGAAATTATTAATTTATCCCATTAGCCCAAGTCTGGACTGAGAAAAAAAATATTATTTTAGAAAAATTATTAATTTATCGAGTATTAATTTATAGGGTTTTTACTGTACTAAAAGGGGAAGACCCGCCAAATCAAAAGCATGTAGATTGTAGTGGAATTTTTCTTGGCCCACATATTTATTGTGAAACTGACCTTAAAATTAGGAGAGGAAACTTGGGCTTAAGTTTAACCACATACTCCCTCCGTTCCGTAATAATATCCTCCATCCGTTCTTTAATATAAATCGTTTGAGAATTTTAAGTAAACATTAATTGCTTAATTTTCAATATTACTCAAATTATTAAATATAATTTTGGTTCTCTCACTATGTTTTGCTTAATAAATACTCCCTCCATTCCTAAATAAGTGACGTTTTAGAAGAAAAAATTTATTCCAATTTATTTGTCGTTTACAAATTTTGAGGAGAATAAATTATTTATTTTTCTATATCACCCATACCTGGCAAACGGGCGGCCCCGGCCCAAACAGGCCGGGCGAGTGGCGGGCCGGGCTAAAAATGGACGGGCCGAAAAGGCCCAATTTTTTCTGAGCCAAAAATGTGACGCCCCCAAAATTAGGTATACATCACCCATCTTGAGTCGTCAGATACTTGATACAGAATTCAAATACAACTTAATAATACAACTGTCGTGTACAATACGACAAAACATAAACTGTGAGTTTGAATACAAATATTGTCTACTAGAGTGCATACAAACTCAAAAGGAGTCCTCATTACAATTATTATCACACTATTTCACAGAATAGTGAGGACTACTAATGCACCATCTAGGACCATCACTCCGTTCCCCGACTCGTTCCAGCTATATTCTCATTTCCTGAAGAGAACAGTGAAAGAAAGGGTGAGCTCAACTAGCCAGTAAGAAATATTTTGACTAAGATAATGTAGAATAAATTATCATTAGTCTTAAATAGTGTTAAACTGATACAATATAACAAACATCAAGTTTAACTGTAGCGGAATAAGCAATCCATTAAAAGAGTCAAGTAGAGAATAAAATCTACTATCTTTTATGATTTAAAAGGCTTTTCATCACTTTTATCGCTGGGACTCAGCTTAATAAATAATCCACATCATCGAATCACCACTGCACTACGGCCAAAGATATTCTTTAGTATCACGACCACAATTATCCATGCACTACGGGCCAAGAATATTTTTGTATTCATTAATGGTCATGATCATGCCAACAACTGTCCATCAATGCACTACGGGCCAATGAGGACTTTTACCACATCATTTGTAACATTACAGTCATAATTACACCGAATAATCCCTGGTCATAATCATACTAAGTCCATCTATGCACTACAGGACACATATGACTTTCAAAAAAATATAAACATGAGGATGATGACAATGATATAAGAATTCAATAAAACAAGTTCAAGAATTAATTTGTCCAAGAACCAATAACGTCCAAATTGTCAACATGATACTGCTTTGTAGAGTAAAATTCAAGAATGCCCAGAAGAATATTTCCATGAAAAGATACTAGATGAAGAATTATCAAGGATATTCCACTAATTTCATGGAGTATGGAAGTCAAAACTTTAACCAACTGAGTATAATAAAGAATGGAATAACAAAAGAAATCACCATGCATGAGGTACTTCGCATAGACAGGTTATTCCAACAGAATACAAAATAACGTAACCAGGTCAGGCGAAATTCGCAACGACAGGATGTTTCAACAGAATAATAAAGAATGAAATAACAACAGAAATCACCATGCATATGGTACTTTGCATAGACAGGTTATTCCAACAGAATACTAATAAGGACGAAATCAGGTCCGGCGTAAAACGTACAGACATGATATTCCAACAGAATAATAATAAAGACGGAACCAGGTCCGGCGTAAAACACATAGACAGGATATTCTAACAGAATAATAAAGACGGAATCAGGTCCGGCGTAAAACGCACAGACATGATATTCCAACAGAAGAGTAAAGACGGAATAATAAAAGAATGTCACCAAGTATAGGGTAGCCCGCGTATACATGTTATTCCAACAGAATAATAAAAAATGTAATAACATAAGTTCTCTTCATGAATACAAAAGAATAATACCCGTTACAAGTACAACAAATAATATTTTCTACCTTAAGAAGAAGAGTACTGGATATATAAGTAGTGAAGTAGTAGAATACTTTCTTCTTTCTCTCCATAGTTTATCTCTCTAGAGTTTCAGTGAATTCGTAAGAAAATAATGAAGGAATGAGCTTCTATTTATAGAAAAATGGACTGCATAGTAACTAACTCATGAACGGTCCAGATTGATTTTCTTTAATCTGACGGTCCATATTTAAAGCAAAATCTTTTAAATAAAATATAATATATTCTATTTATAATCTAATAAAATGAATAACTTTATAAAAGATTTTACTATGCAAATACTATGCAAACACTATACAAATACTATGCATAATAAAATATAATATATTTTAATTATTGTCTAATAAAATAGATAACTTTATAAAAGTATTTTGTTTTATATAAAAAGATTTTACTATGCAAAGTACTATGCAGACACTATGCAACACTATGCATAATAGAATATAATATATTCTATTTATAGAATAACTTTATAAAAGTATTCTATTTTATATAAAAAGATTTTTTGTATTATTACATTAATAATACCAACAAAACTGAGTGACTTATCACGTAAGCATCAATAATTAATACCGTATGTTACTATGCAACCACGCGTATTACTGTACTTTTAACACCGGGTGTTTCAACAGTTAACGGTAAAACTTTCGCCGTTATTTTTATAAAGTATTTTTTATCATTTTCTTAATTCGATAATAATTCTGTTGTGGGGTCCACCAATGATTGTGCCGTTGTATGAATATTCCCTGTTAAAACGAATATTCCTCGACTAATCAAATATTATATAACAACTTGTGTACTTTGCAAAATTTATAAATATTACCCACAACTATAACATTATATCAATTTCACTCCATAATATTCAAAAATAATATTTATAGAAAATTCATCTTTATTTAAAAAGTTGGGATTTTACAATCTCCCCTTCTTATGAAATTTCACCCTCAAAATTAGGGTACGTACCTGGTATATTGAAGAGGTAAGGATACCTTGATTTCATTTCAGATTCTAACTCCCAAGTCATTTCCTCAACATCGTGGTTTTTCCACAAAACTTTGACCTGAGGTATAACCTTGGAGCTTAGAATATGTTCATTCTTATCCAAGATTTGAACAGGAACCTCTTCATACGTCAAATCTTCCGCTATTTCGTCCAGTTCTAACTCAATAATGTGGTTCGGGTCTTCCACATATTTACGTAACATAGATATGTGAAAAACGTTATGAACACGAGACATACTTGGCGGTAAAGTGAGTCTATAGGCCACAGTTACTACTCGATCAAAGATTAAAAATGGGCTGATGAATCGAGGATTGAGCTTTCCTCTCTTTCCAAATCTCGTAACTCCTTTCCATGGAGCAACACGTAACAACACATGATCTCCTATATCTAATTTCACGTCCTTTCGATAAAGATCAACATAACTCTTTTGTCGATCTTGTGAGGTTTTTATACGTTGTCAGATCGTTTGAATCTTTTTCGTAGTCATACGTACCAACTCCGGTCCCAACAACGTTGCTTCACCCACCTCATCCCAACATACTGAAGAACGACACTTTCTTCCATACAACGCTTCGAATGGAGCCATGCCAATACTTGCTTGATAACTGTTGTTGTAGGAAAACTCCACCAATGGTAAGAATTTGTCCCAACTTCCCTTGAAATCAAGGACACAGAGTATTAATAGATCTTCAAGAGTTTGAATCGTCCTCTCCGACTGCCCGTCCGTCTGATGATGATATGCCGAGCTAAATCGTAAATCCGTGCCCATAGCTTTTTGCAAACTAACCCAAAATCTTGAAGTGAATCTTGGGACTCGATCAGAAACTATGGATACTGGCATACAATGCAATCTTACAACCTCGTTTATGTACATATGAGTAAGACGTTCAAGTGTATAAATTTCTCGTATCGGTAAGAAATGAGCAGACTTTGTCAATCTATCAACAATGACCCAAATCGCATCTATGCCTTAAAAAACTTTGGGAAGACCGGTAACGAAATCTATAGTAATGTGCTCCCACTTCCATTCTGGAATTTCAAGTGGTTGCAATGGACCTTTTGGTACTTTATGCTCTGCCTTGACTCGTTGACACGTTAGACACTTTGAGATAAACAACGCTATCTCTCTCTCTTCATATTGCTCCACCAAAATGTATGACGAATATCATGATACATTTTAGTACTTCCAGGATGGATTACAAACGGTGTGTTATGCGCCTCCATCATGATTTTATACTTTAAATCAGGGTCGTTAGGAACACAAAGTTTGGAGTTGACTCGAAGTATTCCTTCTTCATCGATTCTTGCTTCCGGCATAGCACCTTCTGAAAGTAGTATGCACACAAGCCAATCATGTTTGATGATAAAGCATATACTTTGTAAACAATCTTATTCATTTATTAATAAAAAGTATTAATTTATTAAAGGCTTTTAATTATCTACATGATGCTGTTTTATAATATGTGATAAACCCATAGTTTTAAGCAATGCTTTTAGAATAATGATGATGATCATTCTAATGAGATCTAAATTCTTAGAAAGCTTAAAACTAAAATAGTTCCCAATTGTTGGATTACTAAATTGGGGATTAGTGAATCCGGATAGATTGGTACATACGTTGCTTGCTCATTGGATGAGGATGATTGATCTCATGATCATTTGTGTGGAGACACTAAAGCAAGTATGTAGGTGCTTATTAGAGAATAAGTTCACTGAACGTGACTCGCTAAGGAATACCTAATGGAGTTTTACTTGCATGTCAATAGGAATTCCTGTAGAGATAGTAGTACAAGTGATCCTTGGACTTGAGATCATCATAGTATCTTGTGTATGATGAGTTATTCTTTGACTTATTCCTTAAGACCCTTAGGGTATATCAAAGGGTATGCTTGGGTATAATAAGTTATACATGGAGATAATGTATGATCAATAAAGAATCTACCACTTCTAGTAAAAGAAGAGAAATGTCCTATGTGATTCGATAAATGACAACCCAGTAGTCCTTGGCCAAGGCAGAATGAAATTAGAAAGGAGTTTCTAATTTGCATTATTTGGAGTTGTGCATTTAAGAGTCGAAATACATATAATTAAATAAAATAAGACTTGACAGAAATTCCATGTCTTATATTTAATTGGGACATTGTATGGTGGAAGGATTGAATTGTACGGTAACTATTTACTCAAAGGTTCTTTTATGATTAATGTTGAAATCTATATTATCTGGAAAGTCGTTGATCGCTAGGGAGGCTTATCCCTATTGTAGAATAAATATTATTTATTTAAATAAATTATTAGTTTAATTTATTTATTTAAATAAAATTAGAATTGTTCTAATTGATTTATTCACAACCGGTTTAATATGGAGAACCTAAAGGGTCACACCATAAAAGGAATAATAATTATTTAAGAAGTTAATGGCATAATCGTAATAATAAGTTAAGTATATTTAATTTAATCTGTGGTGATAGAATAAATTAAATAGCTTAATATTTATTATTTAATATTTTAGAAATATTAAATATAAATTAATAAGATGAGTCTTATTATTATTATTACTATTATTATTATTTAATTCCTAAAGGAGTTTGGGAATTAATTAATAAAAGTACTCTCAAATATCCTAATAGGATTAGGAGGCAAATTAATTAAAAGAGTTTAATTAATTATCTCTAATAAGATTAGGGAGCTTAATTAATTAAAAGGTTAATTAATTATTCCTAATAAGATTAGGAGCCTAATTAATTAAAAGAGTTTAATTAATTAAAATAAAACCCAATTCCTTAATTGTTAAGGATGGATTGCCCACATCTATAAATAAGAGGAGTCTTATTATGGGTGAAGGAGAGATTGACGTATTATTAGAATACGTAATTTCAATAGTTGGGAGAGTACGCCTTTTTCTATACAGATAGAAAAACTAGGGTTTGAGCCAAATACCCATCTTCTTGAATTCTTCTTCTTCCTTGGTGGATCACCTCTAGAGGCCAAACACTTGGGTGGCTAACATTGATCAAAGGAAGGAACTAAACCCGGTGGATTCAAGTTGAACGCGAAAAGGATTGGAGGTGAACTTGTACCTGAGGAAGCTCGATCTTCAAGGGTATGATTCTTATTCATATCTTTTCGTTTAATTAATAATTATGCATAAAGGGTGATCCGGGTATATGGTTTGTAAAATTTTTTAAAACTCTGATTTTACACGTTTCCGCATTATTTTTGCAATTTGATTGCGTTCATGAATATTACAAACCTAACAGTGGTATCAAAGCCAAACCTTTATGCAAATTATTAATTGTTTTGATTTGATATGTATGTTGATATGTGTTTTGAACAATTTAATTGGGCATAATTTTATTGTATAAAATTTAAAAAAAAAAAAAAATCAATTTCCGAATACATATGTTATTCGTGAACTGAATTGCACAAGTATATACCGCGGACTGGATTTCTTTTCACTGTGCTTCATGGGAAAAGGATATTGATTTTGCGTGGATATTAATTCGCGTGGGCAATCATGTTCATTTGGTTAAATGAATATATATATATATATATATATATATATATATATATATATATATATATATATATATATATAAAAATATATTATAATTCCACTAGCCATTTTTTATCCTGGATGTGTGCTTCACGGAAATAAAAAGGAACAGGAGCATTTTTTTTGAAAACTTGCAGGATATCAAAGTGCAATAAAATTCCGTGAATCACTAAGTTACTCCAGGCGATTATATATATATAATATATATTAACGTAATATATATTTATATATATATAATAATTTTATAATTAAAATAAAAATTTATTTTAATATGAAAATAAAAAGTTTATTTTAATATTAAAATAAAAAGGTTTATTTTAATTTTAAAATTAAATTTCATGCTAACTAATTAGAGTTGGAATTGGATTCCATGATAACTAATTGGAGTTGAAATTGGATTCTATGTTTCCTTAAATAAAAGAGTTTATTTAGATATGAAATAAGATTTCATATTATTCAAAATAAAGGAGTTTATTTGTGCATAGGAAAGAGAATCCTAATTTCCTTAAATAAAGGAGTTTATTTAGATATGAAATATGATTTCATATTATTCAAAATAAAAGAGTTTATTTGTGAATAGGAAAATAATCCGTGTTTCCTTTAATAAAGAAGTATTTTTTTTACATGGAATTGGATTCCATGATTAATTAAAATAAAGAAGTTTATTTTAATTAAAGATTTTGATTAAAATAAAATAGTTTATTTTATTCAAAATTGGATAAATTAAAATAAAATAGTTTTATTTTGATTTAAATTTGGATTAAAATAAAGGAGTTTATTTTGATTCAAAATTAGATTTTATACTAACTAAATTTGCCCATTAAATGATATCAATATATATATATTAAATGTTTATTATTCATAAAATTAATATTATTTATTTATACATATGGTGATGTGTATGATAATAAATGGGATTGATTATGGACTATTGACCAATGTGATTGGATTTTATTTTAGTTGGATGCATGAATGTATGGGTTTTATTAAATGGGGTCTGCGTACCTCGTCTTCTCTATTTTTCTTAATGTAAATTCTAACTCCCTCCTATGTACTTCCCCTTGACTGCTGATCAAGGTTTCTATTTATTTTAAATAGTTTTGTAATAGAAATAGTTAGAATTAATTTTGAAGAATTGGAGATCAAGGGACAAGGAGCGCGTGAAGACCCGTTTGTAATGGAGCCCGGGTTTAAATGTAATAGTTATATTTAAATATTAATTTTTGCACCCCTAGGGTTTGACCTTTTTGGTTCACTTGGTGGCTCTAGTGAACCAAACTAGAATAAAGTCCATAATCAATCCGGGTAGAATATAGTATTCTATATGTGCATGCTTATTCTATATATATTATATATTATGCAAACATGCTTCGCATGTTCATTAATATGACGCGTATTTTATATATATATATGTGCATGTGCGCTAAACAAGATGAGACAAATTAATAACAAACCCCTCAAATTTTTATATTAAGTTGTAACGTTCAAAGATATTTGGAATATCGAACGTCGCCTTCTAGCATGATAGAAACAATAGAGTATTGAATATTTAATATGAGTTTGTTGTGCACACACAAGGCGAGTATTAAATATTTAAGATGTTGTTTTTATTACATATGATGTTTATAAGGAATTGAACATTACTGCTTTGTTGTGCACACACAAGGGCTGTAGTTTTCTCTTCACTTATATGGAAATGCTGGGTCTGACTTAACTTAAATCATTTTAGTTCGGATGTGCACACACTTGACCATTACGATTTAAGAGGCAAAATACAAGGAGTTACATAATTAATGTAATTGACAAGAGTTGTCTACCTATTTATTTATATATAGTTTGTTGTGCACACACAAGGCTATATACATTTGAAATAGGATCCTTATTCTCACTAGCAAATCTTTAATTAGATTTTGTCGAACTATATAAGTGAGGGTAATATAGTTTGAAGAAAATAGTGGGAGATACCAATTTAAAACAAGACCTAATTTATTTTGGTAATTAATAAAAGAATGTATGTTAAAATGTTGTTAATTACAAATTCATTTACAGATTTTTACAATGTCTAAATTACTATCACTGCATAGCATATTAGATGCTTATTTAACCGGACCGTATTAAACGGATTGGTTAAGGAATTTGAGAATAGTTCTCATGGCTGAAAAGTTATCTTATGTCCTTAATACGCCTATCCCTGCAATGGTTGTAGACAATGCCTCCGAGGAAGAGATTGCCACTTTTAGAAAGTGGCAAGATGATGCACAGTTGGCTCAATGCATCATGCTCGTATCCATGAGTAACAAGCTTCAGCGTCAGCATGAAACTATGGATGCTCCTATTATATTCCTGCACATCAAGTAGTTGATGATGAGGAAAGTAGGACTGATAGATATCAGATATCTAAGGAGCTCTTCCGATCTAGAATGACCGATGACACTATAGTACAGACAAAAGTCCTTAACATAATCAATTGGATTGATCAATTAGGACAACTGGTTTTGTCATGGATGGAGAGTTGAGCCAAGATTTGATCTTGCACTCACTTCCGGACTCCTTTCACAATTGTTGTGAATTTTTCATATGAACGAGCTAGATATCAGCCTCGCTGATTTGCTTAACATGTTGAAAAATATTGAGAGTCCAAAGGATCTTCTGAAAAGAAGAACGATTCTAAGAAGGTAAATAGAAAGGACATAAACAAAGGATAATAAGAACAAAACTGATACGGATAGCAAAGGAGTTTGCTTCCACTGCAATAAGCCTGGACACTGGAAAGAAACTGCGAGAAGTATCTTGCAGAGGCTAACCAAAGAAACTTAGTGAAGTTTCGGTTACAAATACAAATTTGTTCATGATTGAAATAAATTTTTCTTTAAGTCAAGGTTCTACTTGGGTATTGGATACCGACTTTGGTTATCATAAATATAGATTTATGAAGGGACCAAACAAAAGTAGAAAGCTAAACAAATATAAGTAAACCTATGTGCATGAAATGTAGCAAAGGTTGCTACATTAGCCATAGAAACTTATAGTTTAGCAATGCCTACGGGCAAATCTATTAAGTCAATAAGTTGTTATTGTATTTCAGTTCTTGTTGGAAACATTATTTCCATTTTATTGTTGGACAATGAAATTTTTGGTATTATAATTAAGAACAATTGTTGTTCTATTTATAATAATAATGTTTTGTATAGAACTGGAATATTACTTAATGGATTTTGTATACTTGACTTACGTGAAAAATATATTTTGCAAATTGAACAAACTAGTATAAGAAAAGGAGATGATCATTCAAAGAGTTGAATGTATGTATTTACTGAAATACAAGTGAGAATTAGTTGAAAGGTTCAAAGAATTCAGAAGTAAAACAAATTGGCAAAGTATTAAGATTCTTTGATTAGATCAAGGAATAAATACTTGTGCAATAAGTTTCTAGATCATCTCAAATGGTTTTCTCATAATGGATGCCTCCTGATACGCAATAATTGATTGATGTATCTGAATGGAAAAATCGTACCTTGTTGGACATGGTACGGTCCATAATGATTTTACCGATATTCCAGTATCCTTCTGGGATAATGTCTTAGAAATGGCTGCATATCTACGAAAAAGGAAACCTCAAAATCCGGCCCCAAGACTCCATAAAAGTTATGGACAGGGAGGATTCCTAATCTTAAGTATGTTAAGATAAGGGGTTGTCCAACTTATATGAAACAGTTTCAAAGGATAAGTTTGGGACACGATTTGACAAGTACAGATTTGTGGGACATCCTAAAGTAAGTTTAGGGCATATGTTCTATAATCCTACTTAGCAAAAGGTGTTTGTTGCGAAACATGCTGCCTTCTAAGATAAATGTGTTTATCATTGAAAGGGCTAGTGGGAGGACAATACATCTTGAAAAGTTCAAGAACCACAAAACACTACAAGTCAAATAAGAGGAACCTATAGATAGACCTATTGTACCACAACCGAATCGTAAATCTGGAATAGTACCGAAGATACCTAGGAGGTATGGATTCATCATGGATGATGATGATGAGGTACGTATCATAGAAGATGATGATCCAGTTACATACGATGAGGCAAGAGTTGTAGACACTCAGAGAAATGGATTGAAGCAATCTTCTCAAAAATGGAACATTCATTTTGATATGATAATCAAAAGAGTTTGATTTTATCAAAAATAAGAATGAACCTAGTGTGTACAAAAGGGTCAGTGGGAGCGTCGTGACATTTCTGGTATTATATGTTGATATAATACGGATAAGGAATGACATACCAATGCTAAAATCAATAAAGATAAAGTTGTCTAAACATTCCTCCATGAATGATTTGGAAAGAGTATCTTAATTGGGGATGCAAATCTATATAGATAGATTTAAAAGGATGCTCGTCTTAACCCAAAGAACGTATATTCATTTGATGCTAAAGTCGTTTAGCATGGCAAACTCTATGGGATGTCTCATGTTGATGAGCCATGGAGTGTATCTCTCTTAATAGTCCCCATAGACTCCTAAAAGAGAGATCGCATGAGTGACTGTCATGTATGCAATGAAATATACGTGACCTGATGTTGATCAGTTAAATTCTGGAGAAGTTCACTGTAAGACAGTGAAAAACATCTTAAAGTACTTAACCAGCACTAAGGATGTGATATAATTCATGGCGGGTCTGAATTAAAACTAGAGGGCTTAACAGACTCAAGTTTTTCAGACAGACCAAGACGACAGAAAATCCACTTTAAGGTAAAGGGTTACCTTGAACGGTGGTGCAGTGAATTGGAAAGGTTCCAAACAACAAAGAGTTGTTGGTTTAGTGATAAAGACAAAGTATATAGCTATAAATGAAGCTGCAAGTTGATTGTTTGGATTAAAAGTTCATTACAGAACTAGGAATTGTTCCTAAGACTCATCTTGGATCCAAACATGTGTTGTGGCACTTTCATTTGATTATAGGAATCATTGAAAGATGGGAAATCACTATAGAGATAGTGGACTCTCAAGAACAACATTACATATCCATTAACTAAAGCTTATCCAACAGCAGGATAATCGTCACTTAGAGAAGAAGAGTATGAGATACCATGACGATTGGCTTTAGTGCAAGTGGGAGATTGAAAGTAGTATGCACACAAGCCAATCATGTTTGATGATAAAGCATATACTTTGTAAACAATCTTATTCATTTATTAATAAAAAGTATTAATTTATTAAAGGCTTTTAATTATCTACATGATGCTGTTTTATAATATGTGATAAACCCATAGTTTTAAGCAATGCTTTTAGAATAATGATGATGATCATTCTAATGAGATCTAAATTCTTAGAAAGCTTAAAACTAAAATAGTTCCCAATTGTTGGATTACTAAATTGGGGATTAGTGAATCCGGATAGATTGGTACATACGTTGCTTGCTCATTGGATGAGGATGATTGATCTCATGATCATTTGTGTGGAGACACTAAAGCAAGTATGTAGGTGCTTATTAGAGAATAAGTTCACTGAACGTGACTCGCTAAGGAATACCTAATGGAGTTTTACTTGCATGTCAATAGGAATTCCTGTAGAGATAGTAGTACAAGTGATCCTTGGACTTGAGATCATCATAGTATCTTGTGTATGATGAGTTATTCTTTGACTTATTCCTTAAGACCCTTAGGGTATATCAAAGGGTATGCTTGGGTATAATAAGTTATACATGGAGATAATGTATGATCAATAAAGAATCTACCACTTCTAGTAAAAGAAGAGAAATGTCCTATGTGATTCGATAAATGACAACCCAGTAGTCCTTGGCCAAGGCAGAATGAAATTAGAAAGGAGTTTCTAATTTGCATTATTTGGAGTTGTGCATTTAAGAGTCGAAATACATATAATTAAATAAAATAAGACTTGACAGAAATTCCATGTCTTATATTTAATTGGGACATTGTATGGTGGAAGGATTGAATTGTACGGTAACTATTTACTCAAAGGTTCTTTTATGATTAATGTTGAAATCTATATTATCTGGAAAGTCGTTGATCGCTAGGGAGGCTTATCCCTATTGTAGAATAAATATTATTTATTTAAATAAATTATTAGTTTAATTTATTTATTTAAATAAAATTAGAATTGTTCTAATTGATTTATTCACAACCGGTTTAATATGGAGAACCTAAAGGGTCACACCATAAAAGGAATAATAATTATTTAAGAAGTTAATGGCATAATCGTAATAATAAGTTAAGTATATTTAATTTAATCTGTGGTGATAGAATAAATTAAATAGCTTAATATTTATTATTTAATATTTTAGAAATATTAAATATAAATTAATAAGATGAGTCTTATTATTATTATTACTATTATTATTATTTAATTCCTAAAGGAGTTTGGGAATTAATTAATAAAAGTACTCTCAAATATCCTAATAGGATTAGGAGGCAAATTAATTAAAAGAGTTTAATTAATTATCTCTAATAAGATTAGGGAGCTTAATTAATTAAAAGGTTAATTAATTATTCCTAATAAGATTAGGAGCCTAATTAATTAAAAGAGTTTAATTAATTAAAATAAAACCCAATTCCTTAATTGTTAAGGATGGATTGCCCACATCTATAAATAAGAGGAGTCTTATTATGGGTGAAGGAGAGATTGACGTATTATTAGAATACGTAATTTCAATAGTTGGGAGAGTACGCCTTTTTCTATACAGATAGAAAAACTAGGGTTTGAGCCAAATACCCATCTTCTTGAATTCTTCTTCTTCCTTGGTGGATCACCTCTAGAGGCCAAACACTTGGGTGGCTAACATTGATCAAAGGAAGGAACTAAACCCGGTGGATTCAAGTTGAACGCGAAAAGGATTGGAGGTGAACTTGTACCTGAGGAAGCTCGATCTTCAAGGGTATGATTCTTATTCATATCTTTTCGTTTAATTAATAATTATGCATAAAGGGTGATCCGGGTATATGGTTTGTAAAATTTTTTAAAACTCTGATTTTACACGTTTCCGCATTATTTTTGCAATTTGATTGCGTTCATGAATATTACAAACCTAACACCTTCTTGCACTTTCTTCCTCATACGCATCAGCTCCAGGTCTGTAGCTTGAGCAACTTTAACTTTATCAATTAAAGTCGGTTTACTCGTATATTTGCCATCATCACATGGGTCCCTGGAGTCTTTAACTCTATCTTCATCCTTTGCAAGTCACACAAAATGGGCCTTTGCGTTGACAATATCGCATTTGCACTTGCATATAATCTTCTACTCAATGCGTCAGCTACCACGTTCGCTTTTCCAGGATGGTATTGGATAGTATGATCTTAATCTTTCAACAGTTCAAGTCAACGTCGTTGTCGCATGTTGAGTTCCTTTTGAGTGAAGAAATATTTGAGGCTTTTATGATCCGTAAAGATCTCCACTTTCTCCCCATACAAGTAATGCCTCAAAATCTTTAGTGCGAAAACAACAGCTGCCAACTCTAGATCATGAGTAGGATAATTCCTCTCATATTGTTTGAGTTGTCGTGAGGCATAGGCTATGACTTTCCCATGTTGCATGAGAACACATCCTAACCCTTTGTCCGAAACATCACTGTAGATGACAAATCCCTCCGAACCAGATGGTATTGTCAGAACAGGTGCTAAAATGAGTCTTCTCTTGAGTTCTTGAAAACTCTTCTCACATTCCTCGCTCCAAACCGAACTTTGTATCTTTCCGAGTCAACTGAGTTAGTGGAGTAGCGATTCGAGAAAACCCTTCTACGAATCTCCGATAATAACCAGCTAAATCGAGAAAGCTATATACTTCGGTCACTGATTTTGGTTGCTCCCAGCTTTGAATAGCTTCAATCTTTGCTGGGTCAACAGATATTCCATGACTTGATACCACGTGCCCAAGGAATGCTACTTCCTCAAGCCAGAACTTGCATTTCTTTAACTTGGCATAAAGCTTATATTAACGAAGTTTTTAGAGTATCAACCTCAAGTGTTGCTCATGATTTTCACGGGTTTTGGAATATATGAGGATGTCATCAATAAAGAGGACCACAAAGTGATCCAAATATTCTTTGAATACTCGGTTCATCATATCCATGAAGGCAGCAGGAGCATTAGTCAATCCAAAGGACATGACTAGGAATTCATAATGCCCGTACCGAGTTCTGAAAGCCGTCTTTGGAATGTCATCGGTTCTAATTTTCAATTGGTGATATCCGGAACGAAGATCAATCTTTGAAAAGAATTTGGCTCCTTGCAACTGGTCAAGCAAGTCATCAATACGTGGAAATGGGTACCTATTTTTGATGGTGAAATGATTCAACTCCCGATAATCAATACAAAGTCGCATACTCCCATCTTTCTTTTATGAGCACCCCAAGGAGAAGTACTAGGACGAATGAAACCGATGTTTAACAATTCCTGTAGTTGGATCTTTAACTCCTGAAGTTCAATAGGAGCCATTCGATATGGGGCTTTGGAAATAGGTTTTGTGCCAGGTTCAAGGTCGATACAAAATTCAATTTCACGCTCTGGGGTTAGGCCAGGAAGTTCTTCAGGGAATACGTCAGGAAATTAATTAACAATAGAAATATCATTCAAAACTGAAATATTTTTGTTTAGATCCGTGACATGAGCTAAGAAAGCTTGACATCCGTTTTTCAATAAACGAATAGCTTTATGGCTTGAGATGACAGTGATTGATTTTAATGGTTTGGTGGCTTGAATTCGTATAACAGATTGGTTAGGAATATGAAAGCTAACAATCTTACGAAAACAATCAATTTTTGCATGATGAGTAGTTAACCAATCAATCCCTAGAATTACGTCAAATGCAAGTATTTTTAATGAAATAAGATCGACAGGTAATGTGAGGGTACCGATTTGAACCAAACAAGACTTATAAACAGTGGATGTAATGAAGGTTTCTCCAAAGGGAGTTTCTACAGATAAGTCAAAGTCTAATTTCTCCGGAGTCAAATTTAATCGTTGAGCGCAAGTAGGAGAAATAAAAGAATGGGTAGAACCGGTATCAAATAAGGTATAGACTTCGCTAGAGTTTATGATAAGCTTACCCGTGATGACCTCATTCGGGTTCCTTACTTTCTGGGAGGTCACAACAAATGCTCTCCCTTGCACTACCGGCTTTGACTTTTCTGGGACGACCTTTGGTGCCTCCATCCTGGCTAAACTTGTCTTCGGTGAACGACAAAATCGGGCTAATTGACCTTCTCTTCCACAATTATGACATGCTTTGGACGACATCGCGCAGTTTGGACTGATGTGTCCCTCCCCTCCGCATTTGAAGCATATGATAGGTGGTCGTTCTCCTTCCTTAACAACGGGTGCTGGTGCTGACGTCCTTCCATTATTGTTGAATCTCCTTTTCTTGAAATGTCCATTTTTACTGTCTTGGCCATGATTACCACCGAAGTGGTTACCATTTCTGGCATGTTGATTCCCTCCACGTTTGTTGTCACCATTTCGATGACTTATACCACTGGTATTTTCATGCTGCCAACTGCTTTCTCTTGGTTAAGTTGACTCGTTACCGCACTCTAATAATTGAGCCCTATTTACAACGTCTGAGTACAAACACAGTTTATGAGAAATAAGATATTGACGTATCTCCGGTTTCAAACCTCTTAAAAATATTCGCGTCATTCTCTCCTCATTATCGACCAAATGGGATGCAAACCGGGATAACTCCATAAATTTAGCCTTGTATTGCGACACGGTTATATTGTTTTGTTCAAATTTGATAAACTCCACTTCTTTCATGTGATGAATACTCTCGGGAAAGTACTTGTCGTTGAATAGCTCTTGGAAATTCTCCCAAGACATCTTGAGTGCGTCAGGATGGGTACATTTTACAGATTTCCACTAGTAATCTGCCTCTTCACGCAACATGAAGGTGGCGAAGGGAACCTTTTTCTCCTCGGAGCATCCCAAGACATCAAATATCTGGGTGATCTGCTTTATCCATGCTTTCGCCTTAAGTGGTTTTGGCTCTCCAATAAACTTTAGTGGTCCCAGCTCCTTGAACTATTTAGCAGTGACCGTCCGAGAGTTTCCAGTGTTTCCACCTACATTTCGGACAGGAGCCGCTCTCGCCTGATGTTGCATGAATTGCATAAAGCCTCTGAATAATCCATCATTCATCATTTGGTCCGTGTTGTTGTTTGCATGAGGATTGTCGCCTTCCTGATGCACATTATCCTGATTATTGATATGTGGAGACTCAACGGTCTCTTGTGCTCCATTGCTATTCTCAACATTCTCGAATGTCATTTTCAGATACTGCCACAAAAAAGGGTTAGTTGACATGTAACATATTATCTCTAAACTCTGACCAACCAATTTAAATACAAAATAAATTTAAATAGGTCATACTAGCGAAGGAATTCCCCGTCTCTCCCCTCCTAGTTCTAGTCTCACATCTTAGCCAGTGATCATATCCCTAAGCTTTGATACCAACTGTGACGCCACCAAAATTAGGTATACATCACCCATCTTGAGTCGCCAGATACTTGGTACAGAATTCAAATACAACTTAATAATACAACTGTCGTGTACAATACGATAAAACATAAACTGTGAGTTTGAATACAAATATTGTCTACTAGAGTGTATACAAAATCAAAAAAAAAGTCCTCATTACAATTATTATCAAACTATTTCATAGAATAGTGAGGACTACTAATGCTCCATCTAGGACCATCACTCCGTTCCCCGACTCGTTCCAGCTATATTCTCATTTCCTGAAGAGAACAGTGAAAGAAAGGGTGAGCTCAACTAGCCCAGTAAGAAATATTTTGACTAAGATAATGCAGAATAAATTATCATTAGCCTTAAACAATGTTAAACTGATGCAATATAACAAACATCAAGTTTAACTGCAGCGGAACTAGCAATCCATTAAAAGAGTCAAGTAGAGAATAAAATATACTATCTTTTATGATTTAAAAGGTTTTTCATCACTTTTATCGTTGAGATTCAGCTTAATAAATAATCCACATCATCGAATCACCCCTACACTACGGCTAAAGATATTCTTTAGTATCACGACCACAATTATCCATGCACTACGGGCTAAGAATATTTGTGTATTCATTAATGGTCATGATCATGCCAACAACTGTCCATCAATGCACTACGGGCCAATGAGGACTTTTACCACATCATTTGTAACATTACGGTCATGATTACACCAACTAATCCCTGGTCATAATCATACCAAGTCCATCTATGCACTACAGACCACAAATGACTTTCAAAAAAATATAAACATGAGGATGATGACAATGATATAAGAATTCAATAAAACAAGTTCAAGAATTAATTTGTCCAAGAACCAATAACGTCCAAATTGTCAACATGATACTGCTTTGTAGAGTAAAATTCAAGAATGCTCAGAAGAATATTTCTATGAAAAGATACTGGATGAAGCGCAATTATCAATGATATTCCACTAATTTCATGGAGTATAAAAATCAAAACTTTAACCAATTGAGTATAATAAAGAATGAAATAACAAAAGAAATTACCATGCATGCGGTACTTGGTATAGACAGGTTATTCCAACAGAATACTAAATAACGGAACCAGGTCAGACGAAATTCGCACCGACAGGATGTTCCAACAGAATAATAAAGAATGGAATAACAACAGAAATCACCATGCATACGGTACTTCGCATAAACATGTTATTCCAACAGAATACTAATAAGGACGGAATCAGGTCCGGCGTAAAACGCACAGACATGATATTCCAACAGAATAATAATAAAGACGGAGCCAGGTCCGGTGTAAAATGCACAGACAGGATATTCTAACAGAATAATAAAGACGGAATCAGGTCTGGCGTAAAACGCACAGACAGGATATTCCAACAGAATAGTAAAGACGGAATAATAGAAGAATGTCACCAAGTATAGGGTAGCCCGCGTATACAGGTTATTCCAACAGAAATAATAAAGAATGTAATAACATAAGTTCTCTTCATGAATACAAAAAAATAACACCCGTTACGAGTACAACAAATAATATTTCCTACCTTAAGAAGAAGAGTACTGGATATATAAGTAGTGAAGTAGCAGAATACTTTCTTCTTTCTCTCTATAGTTTATCTCTCTAGAGTTTCAGTGAATTCGTAAGAAAATAATGAAGGAATGAGCTTCTATTTATAGAAAAATGGACTGCATAGTAACTAACTCATGAACGGTCCAGATTGATTTACTTTAATCTGACGGTCTATATTTAAAGCAAATTTTTTTAAATAAAATATAATATATTCTATTTATAATCTAATAAAACGAATAACTTTATAAAAGATTTTACATTATGCAGGAACTATGCAAACACTATGCACAATAAAATATAATATATATTCTAATTATTGTCTAATAAAACAGATAACTTTATAAAAGTATTCTATTTTATATAAAAAGATTAACTCAAAATAAATTCACATCACAGTTTGAGTAACTCAAAATTTGTTTTTTGGTTTTTATTTTGCCGGAAGAAATGAAAAAAAGAAGTAATTAAAATGAATTTAAGTATTTTGAGCCTAGTAATCAAAGATAAGTGAAGTATTAATTAAACTACTCAAGCTCGACTTTGACTACAACAATTGGACTCAAATCCTCTATATTAATTTATTAGCAACAGTCCCGTGCCTCCGGCACTATAGACGTTGGGATTTATTCTAAATTTTGGACGATTCATATGATTTATTGAGTGAGCGGGAAATTCAAAATCATTTTTATTTTATTAGATAGATGGATGGTGGGATTTATCCCAAACTTTGGACGTCCTAGATGATTTATTGAGTGAGTGGAAAATTTAAAATCATTTGTATTTTATTAGATATAATTAGATATATAGAATATAGATATAGATAGATAGAATTAGATAGATTGTATTTTATTAGATAGATGGATGGTGAGATTTATCCCAAACTTTGGACGACCCAGATGATTTATTGAATGAGCGGGAAATTCAAAATCATTTGTATTTTATTAGATAGATAGATATAATTAGATATATAGAATATATATATATAGATAGATAGAATTAGATAGATTGTATTTTATTAGATAGATGGATGGTGAGATTTATCCCAAACTTTGGACGGCCCAGATGATTTATTGAATGAGCGGGAAATTCAAAATCATTTGTATTTTATTAGATAGATGACTTAATAAGTGATGTAAAACACGTAAAAAAACAAATTCGAATCTCTTGCATAATCAATACTTCAATACTTATATATAAATATAGCAAAGGTTATCTTTTGAAATCAATTTCAAATCAATTTGATATCTTTTCAAATCAATTTGAAATCAATTTGCAAATTCCTAATTAAAATCAATTTATAACTTTATTTTTATCTTCCTCTTCCATCCATTAATTAACTATTTCTAATTGATACAAATTCCTAATTGACGTTGGGGTCCTCTTCCATCCATTAATTAACTCTTTCTAATTGATACAAATTCCTAATTGACGTTGGGGTTTTCATTTCCTCTTCCGATTCTTTTCGTCGATGGATTTCCCCTCTTCTCCTCTCCTCTTCTTTCAAGCTTTTACACATCTTCCTCTTCCGATTCTTTTAGTCGATGGAACCTCGAAAACCCAATTGAACCTCGAAATTTCTGTTCAGGAGGGGACTCATTTGCAGTGATTGGATTGGGTATTACTCCTCTTTATATATTAAGGGATGCATCTATCATCTTGGACTTGGATTTAGAATTGAAATTGGCCTGAAATTTTTAATTTTCAATTAAATGTAAATAGGTATAGATGTTATTAGCTTATTTTCACATCAAATATTTTACCTATTTATTTATTTATTCCGAACATGATACATATCATTATCAGGGAACCAGATGTTGCCGCTGTGAACAAAGCCATGGAGAATTTTGGTCTCTGAAGTACCAATGTGTTGTGTATATCTCATCTTAATGGAAAATTATATTTGGAGCTCAAAACAAGACGGAAAATGTTGTGTTGTTTATTTTAGACTTTGCCCTTATGGTTGATATTGTTAATTTGTGTTGATTGTTCTAAATGTATAATGTTCTAAAATAAATAATGGATTGTGTCGAGTCATGCTTGAGCTTAAAATTACCCCTCTTCGCATTGAATTTAAACCACTTCTTTTATTCTAGGTGATTTTTTGGGGCTTTTAGATTATGGATATGTCAAGAATACAAGATCGAAGAATCTATTGTTACGTTATAAATAAAGATCGAAGCCATGAAAGAGAAGATCAAAGTTACTTATCTACAATGCTCAAATTGTGGTGGGTACAAGAGTAGTCAAATTGTGGCGGATAATTATTTATTTCCACAAGAAGAATCAACAAAAAAATGTGAATGTGATTGGCCATCGAGATCAAAGGTTAAATTAAAGTTGGGGACAAAAACATAATTTAGAAAAAAAGAAAGAGTTTGACAACGTAATTGACATGAATTGAATAAAAATTAAAGCCACTTGAAACTTGTATTATAAAATTATGAACTGTCACAACTAGTTCAATGCTTATAAGTTACAACACTAAATTTCCTATTCTTTCTCATTGATTTTTTTATTTCTGATCAATGCTTATAAGGGAAAGAGTACAATTTTTTAAAAACTATACATACTTCCTTGTGCAACATAATTACTCCACTTCATATGTTTCATAGTGTTGATCATAAAAATAGGGCAATTTCATTTTACCTTCAAAGTATAACTATTGTCAATTATATTCTTAAAAATTTTCAAAAAAAATAATATAATATTGCAAATGTACAACAGAATAACTTGACTTGTTCTTACACTAGAACACATATCACTTGGAAACTCCAAACGTCTGTTAGCTAGTACACGATCATCACATAATATATAGCTTCTTAAGCATAGATAGAAGAGATGATTATGATCGAAACAATAGTTATGTAAACCTTTCAATTATTGGAGACTAATCTAAAGAGAATTATGAGGACTCAAGGGCCAGGTCCACGCCGTGAAGGATTTCTGTCTACATGTGCACCTGTCTCTGCACCTAAAAAATTGGAAAGAGTTACTAAAAGATGAAAAGGCAGATTCAAAGGACATAATTAATGAAAGTTGATCCAATGAAAAATCTGAAGTGATTTAAATATTACTCAAATCTACCTGCAGATGTTCGTGGAAGGACTAAGAGAATCAAAATCAAACACAAGACAAATTGCATAATAAGAGAATAAGCAGTTCTAGTTGCCATTTTCTGCTTATTAGGTTTTTGTTTTGCACCATATCTTCAGTTCTAATATATAGGAAGACAGCAAAATTTAAGACTTATGTCGAAGGCACATTCCCACGCCCAAAATGTTGAAATGTTGAATTGGTCTATAGGAAGACCAAGTATACTTGCAAGAGGAAAATTTACTATCTATGCAACTAATGATTTAAAAAACTTATCTATAGTTTTAACAACTAGCCCTAATTGTGTACAAATAAAAATTCACTATATCTAATACGACTTCATCTAGAGGAATACTTGTTTTCATCTTACTCACTATTTTTTTATTTTGTTTCGAGAATATAAGATTAATATTGATTTTTTAAATCAATTTGAAACTTTTTTGAAATTTTAAATTGACTTGACTCCTTCATTTTTTGGAAATTTAAAAGAGTGTTGATATATTTGACAACAAATTCGTGTCAATATTAATTACCGAATTACGTGAATACACGTTATTCACGTAATCGAAAGAGTCATGTAAAAAAGGAGACCAACATATTACTGTTCTATTTTATTGCTAACACGTTATTCGCAATCCACAATCGACATAATTAAAATTAGTCGACATAAATAATTCAGGACGATAGCTCTCATTCAATAGGCTCTTATAAATATAAAATGCTTAAGAATGACGTAAAAATTTATAAACATATCGAAGTTATAAAAACAAATTACCGCTATCTGGACAACCTCAAACAAAGTGGCCACGTATACATCCAGACAATGGATAAGTTGACCTTGAGACTGAGTCTCGTACAAAACATGTTCGTATATTAATATGTAAACATGTGATATACGAAAACTAAAACTAAAACTTAAACTTAAACTTTGCAAAATACGTACCCGTGCAGCAATATGCTTCAACTACGATATATTGTCGCTCCTATATATGCCTTTTGCCTTGTCGCCTTCAGGTACACCCCTATATATGCCCCTATATAAATTTATTAATATTTTAATTATTATTGTGTATTTAATTATAAGATTTTATTGTACTTATGTTGCATGATGTATTCTTCAAACGAGATCTCAAAGAAAATGTCTGAGACGGGACCTAATAAAACTAATCAAATAATTTGTCAATATAACTCTCCGGGACCTAATAAAGCTAATAAAATAATTTGTGAATATAATCTCTCTGTCTCTAATTTGTAAATAAAGTGTTTCAGTTTTTTTTATTTGATCATTTCTAGTTTTCTACAAGAAATTTTATTCTGATTTAATTACAGCTATTATTATTGTAAACTCATTATTATTGATCGATATAATACAACCAATTGAGCATTAATCGTCTGATCATTAGGTTGTTCATTGGGTTGACCTTCACCACTTCCCCTATTATTACCTCGCCTCCCAGAAATTCTAGCGGATCTACGAGCCATCTAGCAAAGAAATCAACGAATAGATAGCCAAACAGATTAGAGGCAGATTCGAATATAGCTGATATGATAACAGAACAGAAAATCAAACGGAACAAAAACCTAACCCAGAAGTCTACCCATAACTCACAGGTCAAACCTAAATAGGTTTTGTACAAGAAAAAACATGGCTCTGATATCAACTATGTAACACCCACTTTCCGAAATGGAAAGAGATGTTACTCAAAACTCAACAAAACTGATGAATTTATAGCAAGGCTTTAAGCCATAAAAGAATAGTCTTTATAATAAATAAATATCAAAGACAAACCATACTAAATGCCAAACTGACTCAAATCATATTCTAAAACAATTATTACAACTCCAGATAAACCAATGTATCACAACCTAAACAAAGTATCTAAATCATTTGAACAAAAGGGAGCTCTCGTCACACTTGCCCTTGATCCCCGTGATTACCTGCCGGAAGAAAAACACAACATGAGCGAAATGCGTAGTACGGATATAGAGTACAAAATAATGAACTGATATAACTAACTCAAATTAATGAACTGAAATGAACAAAACTAACACAACGAAATAATAAGCTGAATCAAATGGATGGGTGTTATTTCATACCGAGCTCAGAACAAAACAGAAATATACATTGCCACACATGCAAGTCAAATAATGCCACACATGCAAATTACACACATTGGACCGTAAATCGAAATGCATGTAAAATCGGAAGGTGTGTTTGGCACAAACATCATCATTCTGCAAAACAAAACATAACAGAAAAATAGGGTCGACCCATACTCCTTCCGCAACAAATCACCAAATGGCCAACTCCCACCGGAGCACAAAACGGAGATGTCGTGGACTAATCACACCATCACAAAATGTGGCATGCCTCGATGCCAATAGTACTACATGTTTGTGGTACCCCCACAGGCGGTTATAGCTCAAGTATACCCTACGGTATGTTCTAACAAAATAACATGTCACAACACATGCAACATAATATCAATACAAATAAGTTCTAATATATGTACATGTTAATTAAATGAACGAATCATCAACACGAAGTTTTCAAAAATATTAACATGTACTTTCTACAAAAATTGAAATAAATACTAATTAAACATGATAAACAAGTTCAACGAGTGCAAATACTAGTTCTAAGTATCAATGACAACACAACACGTTTTCACGAATTTGAGAAAGAACAATCATGTGAAATAATAATTAAATTCTAAACGAAAAGCGAAACCAACAAATCAAAAATAAAGGATTATAGCTGAAGGAGTACGGAATCCGTACATGAATTAAGCAATGTAATACCCAAAATTTATATTCCAAATTTGACTCGTTAAATTACTTATGTTCGAACTAATTAAACAAAATAAAAATAAATATAAGTACACTTGTAAAAATAGTCTTCCATCTTTAACCCGTTGATAAATTCATTTTATTATTATTACTATTACTATTATTTTATTAAATAATATGCAATTTCATGTTCCAAATACACAAATTAAGCCAAATATATCTTCTGTTCCAAACTAATAAACATGAAGTTCATTCTTCAAAATCTTAAATCAATTGATTCTTCTCACTAGCAGATTCATTCTTAATAATATTAAAACATTTAATTCTTTCCATCCCTTTATTCAATATGCTGCCCACAAAATTACCAAAATCATAATAAAGTGAGATGTGAGTTGGTGATGGTGATGGTGATGGTGATGGTGATGGTGATGGTGATGGATGAGTTTAGGGAACATAGAATGAGATTTTATTTTTATTTTATTTTTTTACATTATTAAGTGTTTAAAGTAGTTATTATGAAAATAATTTCAAAAATTAGTATCTTTACTGTTTAATGAAGTCAAACTATATTTGAATATGGTTAAACCGTATAAAAGTAAATGAGTTGCTCGCAAATAGAGTATTCCGGTCAATTTCCGCCGGAAAATGATTTTGGGGTCAACATTATATGCAATTAGGTTATTTATGTTGCAATTTATAAGCTCAATTACTTTGGGGGCGGAATTATGAATTTGGTGATACTTGGTGTAGAAAATATTTATTTAGCCCTACTTAAAACAACAAAAATGTATGAAATTAATTATATATATAGAGTTAAAATTTATCAATTAATAACTGAAAATTGCAAATACAACGGAATAACTTGACTCGTTCTTACACTAGAACACATATCAGTTGGAAACTCCAAACGTCTGGTAGCTAGTACACGATCATCACATAATATATAGCTTCTTAAACATAGATAGAAGAGATGATGATGATCGAAACAATAGTTATGTAAACCTTTCAATTATTGGAGACTAATCTAAAGAAAATTATGAGGACTCAAGGGCCAGGTCCACGCCGTGAAGGATTTCTCTCTACAAATGACTGATTTCCTGCACCAAAAAAATTGGAAAGAGTTGCTAAAAGATGAAAAGGCAGATTCAAAAGAACTGCAGAGAGTTAATGGGACATAGTTAATGAAAGACAATCCAATGAAAAATCTGAAGTGATTTAAATATTACTCAAATCTACCTGCAGATGTTCGTGGAAGGAGTAAGAGAATCAAAATCAAACACAAGACAAATTGCATAATAAGAGAATAAGCAGTTCTAGTTGCCATTTTCTGCTTATTAGGTTTTTGTTTTGCACCATATCTTCAGTTCTAATATATAGGAAGACTACAAAATTTAAGACTTATGTCGAAGGCACATTCCCACGCCCAAAATGTTGACATGTTGAATTGGTCTATAGGAAGACTAAGTATACTTGCAAGAGGAAAATTTACTATCTATGCTACTAATGATTTAAAAAACTTATCTATAGTTTTAACAACTAGCCCTAATTGTGTACAAATAAAAATTCATTATATCTAATACGACTTCATCTAGAGGAATACTTGTTTTCATCTTACTCGCTATTTTTTTATTTTGTTTCGAGAATATAAGATTAATGAGCAAGGATCAAGAACATTCTTCTTAAATAGCATTCCTCCTTAAATAGCATTCCTTTATTAAAACGACGTCGTTTTGGCGTGGCTTAAAAGAGAGTGATCCCACTTGTTTTCCTTTTATTTACAAAAATGTCACCCACGGCCACTTCAAAACGACGTCGTTTTAATAAAAGAGTGTTATTTAAGGAGAAATGTTATTTAAGAAGAATGCTTTTGATCCTTGCTCTAAGATTAATATTGACTTTTTAAAGTTAATTTGAAACTTTTTTGAAATTTTAAATTGACTTGACTCCATTATTTTTTAGAAATTTAAAAGAGTGTTGATATATATAACAACAAATTCGTGTCAATATTAATTACCGAAGTATGTGAATACATGAGATCGAAAGAGTCATGTAATTAAAAAGGGGGACCAACATATTACTGTTCTATTTTATTGCTAACAAGTTATTCACAATCCACAATCGACATAATTAAAATTAGTCAACAAAAATAATTCAGGATAACGCTCATTCAATAGGCTCTTATAAATATAAAATGCTTAAGAATGACGAAAAAACCTGTCTGGACATACATAAGAGTCCCAACCACAGAAGCATACTAGTTACATACGATATGTCTATATCCAGTGATCTAAACCTGGATTTGACTGGTAACGTCCAAGCATACCAGTTACATACGCTATGTCTGGACATGTACGAACATGAGCATACATAAGACTCCCAACCACAGAAGCATAGGGAATAAGATTCATTTAATCACGTTCAAGTTGATTCTTAGGACATTGATATGAGCCAAATTTTTTTACCCTTAACAACAGGGGCGACAGTAGGAGAGCAATTTTGCATGTTGTATTTATTAAGAACTTTGTCAATATAAGCTCTTTGGGACAATCCCGTGGGACCTATCTCGATGAATTTCAATACCTATAACATGAGAGGCTTCACCGAGATCCTTAATATCAATTTTTTTAGAAAAGAAATGTTTGGCTTCATACAACATGTTTAAGTTAGTACTTGCAATTAGTATATCATCCACATACAAAACAAGAATAACAAATTTACTCCCACTGACCTTCAAGTATATATATGCATTGATCCACTATATTTTTTTAAAAATCAAAATTACTCATCACCTCGTGACACTTAAGATACCATTGTCGAGAAGCCTGTTTTAACCTATATATGGACTTCTTAAGTCTACATACCATATGTTCTTTGCCTTTAACAAAAAAAAACTTCTGATTGTGCCATATAGACATTCTCATACAAGTTACCATTAAGGAATGCAGTTTTAACATCCATCTGATGTAACTCTAAATCATAATGTGCTACTAAAGTCAAAGTTTCATTATAATCCGCATCTTCCTTTTGAGTGAAACCCTTAGCAACCAATCTACCTTTATACCTTTCAACGTTCCCTTTAGGATCTAATTTGGTCTTATAGACCCACTTGCAACCAACATGTTTAAAACCTTTTGGTAATTCCTCAAGATCCCAAACATTATTAAGCTCCATTGATTTCAACTCCTTATTCATGGCTTCAAGCCATTGAGTTGATTAAGCACTTGTAATGGCCTCTTTATAAGAGATAAGATCATTAATCTTAATTACTTGAATCATAGTCAATGTGAGACCCCAACTTTTTATAAATAAATATTTAATTTCTCTAATTATTATTTTGAAATAGTAAAAGGTTGATTTGATTAATGTGGTTAGTTATGGATAAAATACGCAAATATTTTAAATAAGCAAGTGGTTATAAAATATTTATTGTTGTCGGGGAATATTCGTTCGGTCGTGGAATATTCTTGCTGTCGGAGAATATTCGTACGACGACGCAGCCTTGTGTGGGCCCCATAACGGAAAGCGATTGGATGAAGAAAATGACAAGTATGAGTTGTTTATAAATAACGACGTAGTTGTTACCATTAATACTGTTGAAATACCCGGTGGTTAAAACACAGTAATACGCGTTGTTGCAAAGTAGCACACGGTATTGCACTAATTATTGATTCTTACGTAAGAAGGCACTACTCAATAATTGTTACAATAATTACTATTCAGTATTTTATTTTATTGATTCAATAATTGTTGCGTTGATATTTTATATTACTGTTGTTTCAATAATTGTCACTACACAGTATTTTCCATTATCGGAGCAATAATTCATATTATCCGAATAATATTATTAGATAACATTATTGGCAATGTCTAGAGAGTTCTGTCTAAGGAGAGGTTTGGTGTGACGCCCCCAAAATAGGTATACAACACCCATTCCGAGTCGTCAAATACATGGTATAGAAAGCAAACTACAACTTTAATAATACAATTGTCGTGCAAAATACGACAACACATACTATGAGTTTAAATACAAATATTGTCTTCTAGACAATATCCACACTCAAATAAGTCCTCGTTATAATTATTCAAACACTATTTTACAGAAATAGTGAGGACTGCTAAAATATCTTTCTAGAACCATCACTCCGTACCCCGACTAGTTCCTGTTATGTTCTCACCTTCTGAGAAAAATGGAACAAAAAGGAAAAGGGTGAGCTCAACTAGCCCAGTAAAGAATATTATGACTAAGATAATATACAACAAATTATCGTTAGTCTTCAACAGGGAAAATCTGATAAAATATAATAGCCAACAAGTTTTAAATCAACAACTGTAGCGGAAACATCAATCCATTAGAAGAGTCAAGTAGAAAATGAGTTCTACTATCTTCTAAGATTTAAAAGTCCATCATCAATATTTTATCCCTGTAACAACAATCAATATACATCTTAAATCAAATATTTATCTTTGCACTACAGGCCAAAGATATTCATTTGTATCACCAGTTGGTCAAGTTCATCTCAACACCTGTTCATCTTTGCACTACGGGCCAAAGATATTCATTAGTTAATCATTTATCTTTGCACTACAGGCCAAAGATATTCAGTAATATCATCATTTAGGACTGAGGATGATGAAAAATATTTTAAAGAAAACGAATCCAGTGAGACAGAAGGACAAATAGTAAGGATTTGTATAAAGTTTATCCAAGATCAATAATGCTCCATAATAACCAATTTTGAAGCAAAATTCAAGAATAAAGATCAAAACATGGATACAATCAAAGATAGTAACCATAATAGACATCTTGGACAAAAAGAAAAAAATTTCATTTTTCGGTGAATAGTGTCGTATTCGTGAATAGTGCCATATACGTGAATAGTGCCGTATACGTGAATAGTAAGCCCGACACAAAAAGTTTCAAATTTGATAAAAAGTTCATACCAATATTTCGGTATAATGATATTGAAGAAAATATCATTTTAAGAAGAATATAACACCCCTTACCTCAAAATATCAGTACTTCTGATCGGAATATCGGTGTAAGGCTGAAGGAAACTTGCACTGATGAATAGAAACTCACAAAGTATCTAAATACTCACAAAATACACTCAATAATCTAGAGAGAGAAAGAGAGAAAACTTATTTCTGGTGTGATTTTCAATTCTAACTTAGCCCTCTATTTATAGGAAAATGTTAGTAGACTTGACCTGCAACCAGATGGATTTACCCGCTACTATTCCCACCCATCATATTTGAAATAAATTCAGCACATTTCTTTACCAACCACAAGTGGGGCCCACTCAATTCTAGAATTTTTCACCAAAATCATTTATAAACCTAATTTCTGAATCAGCCACCTCTTAAAATTCATAACAAACCATACGTTCATTTTTAACGGTTCAAAATTTTTGGACATATACTCAACTTATATATGTATAACATATCCAAAAATTACAACGATCTAATGGTCGGATTAAAAATTATAACTCACACAATATATCTCAAAAACACTGGTTTAATTTTTAATACCTTCATTCTGACAAAAATACTGATAAAACGCCTCAACATTAACTCCTTCATTTTTAACCACAATAAATATATCCAACATTTATATCCACATAAAATAAATATTTCCTTATCATATGAATCAATAATTAATTATTCACAAATAATATTACAGAATCACATTTATGACAACCAGGCCGTTCCCAGGAAAAAGGGGGCTTTCCAATAAAAATTTCTCCTTATTGGCTCGCAATAAGGTGACCAAACCACTCCTTGACAGAACTTTCTAGACATTGCCAATAATGCTATCTAATAATATTATTCAAATAATATGAATTATTGATCTGATAATGGGAAATACTGTGCAGTGACAATTATTGAAACAACAATAATATAAAATATCAACGCAGCAATTATTGAATCAATAAAATAAAATATTGAACAGTAACTACTGTAACAATTATTGAGTAGTGCCTTCTTACGTAAGGATCAATAATTCATCAATACTGTGCATCCACGCGTATTACTGTATTTTAACCACCGGGTATTCCAACAGTGTTAACGGTAACAACTACGCCATTATTTATAAATACTCAAACTTATCGTTTTCTTCATCCGACAACTATTCTATTATGGGGCCCACAAATGACTGCACCGTCGTACGAATATTCCCCGACAACAAGAATATTCCACGACCAAACGAATATTCCCCGACAACAATGATTATTTTATAACCACTTGCATATTTTTGCAAAATTTGTACATTTCACCCATAACCAGAGAATTATATCAAATTAATACCTTATTATTCACAAATATAATTAGAGGAAATTCAATTTTATTTATAATAAGTTGGGGTCTTACAACCTCCCCTCCTTATGAAATTTAGTCCTCGAAATTGACATACGTACCTGGTGTTTCGAAAAGGTGAGGATACCTCGCTTTCTTTTCTGATTTCAACTCCCAGGTCATTTCTTCAATAGCATGGTTTCTCCATAAAACCTTAACTTGTGGTATAACCTTGGTGCGTAGGACATGCTCTTTCCTATCCAAGATCTTCACAGGTACTTCTTCGTACGTTAAATCTTCGGCTATCTCGTCTGGTTCTAACGCAATAATATGGTTCGGGTCTTTCACATATTTACTAAGCATGGATATTTGAAAAATATTATGAACATGAGACATACTTGGAGGTAATGCGAGTCTATAGGCCACATTTCCTATTCGGTCAAGAATCTCAAATGGACTAATAAATCGTGGATTGAGCTTTCCTCTCTTCCCAAATCTTGTAACTCCCTTCCATGGTATAACACGTAACAATACATGATCCCCAATATTAAATTCCACGTCTTTTTGATGAAGATCCATATAACTCTTTTGTCGATTTTGTGCCATTTGTATACGTTGTCGAATCATTTAGATCTTTTCTATAGTCATGCGTACTAATTTTGGTCCCAACAACGTTGCTTCTCCCACCTCGTCCCAGCATACTGGAGAACGACACTTTCGTCCATACAACACCTCAAATGGAGCCATGTCTATACTTGCTTGATAACTGTTGTTGTAGGAGAATTCCACCAATGACAAGTACTTATCCCAACTTCCTTTAAAATCTAGGACACAAAGTCTTAGTAAATCTTCAAGAGTTTGAATAGTCATCTCTGATTGTCCGTCCATTTGAGGATGGTATGCTGAACTGAATCGTAAATCCGTGCCCATAGCTTTCTGCAAGCTAACCCAAAATCGTGAAGTGAATCTTGGGTCACGATCCTAAACTATGGATACTGGCATGCCATGCAATCTCACAATCTCATTCATGTACATGAGAGCAAGACGTTCAAGGGAATAAGTCTCACGTATCGATAAGAAATGGGCAGACTTGGTAATCTATCAACAATAACCCAAATTGCATCTATTCCTTGAGAAACTTTGGGAAGACCTGTAACGAAATCTATAGTAATGTGTTCCCACTTCTATTTTAGAATCTCAAGTGGTTGTAATGGACCCTTTGGCACTTGATGCTCTGCCTTTACACGTTGACAAGTTAAACACCTCGAGATAAACTCCGCGATCTCTCTCTTCATATTGTTCCACCAAAATGTATGTCGAATATCATGATACATTTTGGTACTCCCAGGATGGATTGCAAACGGGGTGTTGTGTGCCTCCATCATGATTCTATGCTTCAAGTCAGAATCGTTAGGAACACAAAGTCTAGAGTTAAATCTAAGTATTTATTCTTCATCGATTCTCGCTTCTGGAATAGCTCCTTCTTGCACTTTCTTCTTCATACGTATCAGCTCCAGGTCCGTAGCTTGAGCAGCTTTAACTTTATCGATTAAAGTCAGTTCTACTCGTATATTCGCCATCATCATGTGGGTCCCTGGAGTCTTTAATTCTACCTCTATCCTTTGTAAGTCATACATAATGGGCCTTTGCATTAACAATATCGCACTCGTACTCGCATATGATCTTCTACTCAATGCGTCAGCTACTACGTTCGCTTTTCCAAGATGATATTGAATAGTGTGATCGTAATCTTTCAATAGTTCAAGCTAACGTCGTTGCCGCATGTTGAGTTCTTTTTGGGTGAAGAAATATTTGAGGCTTTTATGGTCCGTATAAATCTCCACTTTCTCCCCATACAAGTAGTGTCTCCAAATTTTCAACCCGAATACGACTGCTACCAACTCTAGATCATGAGTAGGATAATTCCTCTCATATTCTTTGAGTTGTCGTGAGGCATAGGCTATGACTTTCCCATGTTGCATGAGAACGCATCCTAATCCTTTGCCTGAAGCATCGCTGTATATAACAAATCCATCCGTACCAGATGGTATTGCCAGAACAGGTGCCGAAATGAGTCTCCTCTTGAGCTCTTGGAAAATCTTCTCGCATTCCTCGCTCCATACAAATTTTGTATCTTTTCGAGTCAACTGAGTTAACAGAGTAGCGATTCGAGAAAATTCTTCCACGAATCTCCGATAATAATCAGCTAAGCCTAGAAAGCTACGCATTTCGGTCACCGACTTTGGTTTCTCCCAACTTTGTACTGCTTTAATCTTCGCCGGGTCAACAGATACTCCATGTTTTGACACTACGTGCCCAAGGAATGCTACTTCCTCGAGCCAGAACTCGCATTTCTTCAACTTGGCATAAAGTTTGTTTTCACGAAGCCTTTCAAGTATTAGCTTCAAATGGTGCTCATGATCTTCACGGCTTTTGGAATAAATGAGGATGTCATCAATAAAGACAACAACGAACTGATTCAAATATTTCTTGAATACTCGGTTCATCATATCCATGAAAGCAGCAGGAGCATTAGTCAATCCAAAAGACATGACTAAGAATTCATAATGCATGTACCGAGTTCTGAAGGCAGTCTTTGGAATATCCTCAGTTTTAATCTTCAGCTGATGGTATCCAGAACGAAGATCGATCTTTGAAAATAATTGTGCTCCTTGCAACTGGTCGAACAGGTCATCAATGCGAGGTAGCGGATACCTATTCTTGATGGTGACATGGTTTAATTCTCGGTAGTCAATACAAAGTCGCATACTCCCGTCTTTCTTCTTTACGAATAAAACAGGAGCACCCCAAGGAGATGTACTAGGACGAATAAAACCTATATCTAACAATTCCTGTAGTTGGACTTTTAACTCTTGAAGTTCAATAGGAGGCATTCGATATGGAGTTTTAGAAATGGGTTTTGTACCCGACTCAAGGTCAATAAAGAATTCAACACCACGTTCTGGGGGTAGACCGAGAAGTTCTTCAGGAAATACATCAAAAAATTCTCTAACAACAGAAATATTATTCAAATCTGACTTGTCTTTGTTCAAATCCATAACATGGGCTAAGAAAGCTTGACATCTGTTTTTCAATAAACGAATAGCTTTATGGCTTGATATGATAGTGACTGATTTTAGTTGTTTAGTTGTTTGAATTCGTATGACAGGTTAATTAGGAATATGAAAACTAACAACTTTACGAAAATAATCAATTTTGGCATGATGAGTGGTTAACCAATCAATTCCTAAAATCACATCAAAAGCAAGTATCTTTAAAGATATAAGATCAACAAGTAATGTGATAGTGCCAACTTGGATCATGCAAGATTTATAAACTGTAGATGTAACGAAGGTTTCACCCAACAGAGTTTCAACAGATAAGTCAAAGTCCAATTTCTCTGGAGTCAAGTTTAAACGTTGAGCAGAAGCAGGAGAGATAAAAGAATGGGTAGAACTGGTATCTAGTAAGGTATAAACTTCGCAAGAGTTCAAAATTAGTTTACCCGTAATCACCTCGTTCGGGTTCCTTGCATTTTGGCCAGTCACAACAAACGCTCTTCCAAGAACCGCTGATTTCGACTTATCCGGGACAGCCCTTGGAGTCACCATCCCCGTTGAACTTGGTTTTTCTACAGAATAATCCCGAGCTATGTGGTCTTCCTTTCCACAGTTGTAACATACCTTGGATTGTTGTGGACAGTTTGGGCTAATATGTCCCTCTTTCCCGCATTTTAACATCTAACTGGTGGTCGTTCTACTCCCCTAGAATTTGTTGTTGGTGCTGGTGCTGCTGGTGATGTCTTCCCGTCATTGTTGAATCTCCTCTTTCTGAAATTTTTACTTGAGTCACCTCTCCTATTATCATAGCCACGTTGACCACCCGAGTGGTTACCGCCTTTATTCGTATTTTTTCCTCCTCGTTGGTTATCATCGCTCTGATGATTGTTGTCACCGGTATGACCCTGGTTGTGGTCCCTCGGTTGAACATATTCATTATCTCGCTCTAATAATTGAGCCCTGTTTACAACATCTGAATATAAAAAAAATTTATGAGATATAAGATATTGTTAAATCTCGGGCTTTAGACCTCTCAGAAACATCTTCGTCATTCGCTCCTCATTTTCGACCAAATGAGGTGCAAACCTGGATAACTCTGTAAACTTTGCCTCGTACTAGGACACCGTCATGTTGTTTTGTTCCAGTCTGATAAACTCCACCTCCTTCATATGACGAATACTTTCAGGAAAGTATTTGTCATTGAATAGTTTCTGAAACGTTTCCCAAGACATGCTGAGTGCGGCTGGCACTGGCTGGGTACGCTTCACAGACTCCCACCAGTAGACAACGGATCCAGTCCGGGATCCCGGACTGGTCCAAAATTCGGACCCCAATTTTTTTTTTGTAGAACAGCTAAAAAAAAATTTATGGAACTGAAATTTTTCCATAATACAGTGTTTTGGGTGTGTTTTTAATACCTACACCAACCAATGTATGTACAGTCTGCCCAGACTGTACAGAAATGTTTTGGTATAGGCATCCAAATCACGCCCAAAATACTGTATTATGTAAAAATTTTAATTCCATAATTTTTTAGTTGTTTCAAAAAAAAAGCAAAAAAAAGGTCCGGATTTTAATAGAGTCTGGGATCCCGGACTGGATCCGGACTATATATATATATATATATATATATATATATATATATATATATATAGAGCAAGGATCAAGAGCTTACCCCTTATCTAACTCACCCGAGCTCACCCCCTTTAGCGACGGACCCAGCGATGGTTCGGTCATACAACGGTCGTCTATACTTTTAGCGACGGACAACATATAGCATCTCTAAAAGTATAGACGACGGTTTTATGACCGAACCGTCGCCGGGTCCGTCGCTAAAAAGAGGGTGAGCTCGGGTGAGTTGAATAAGTGGTATGCTCTTGATCCGGACCGTATATATATATATATATATATATATATATATATATATATATATATATATATATATATATATATATATGGTCCGGATCTTAAGCTTACCTATTATCTAACATATATTGCATACCCCTCTTTAGCGACGGACCGGACGACGATTCAGTCTGTCGCTATATATAGAACCGTCGTATTAGCTTTTAGCGATGAACAACATATAACGGCGGACCGAATCATTGCCCGGTCCGTCGCTAAAGGGGGTATACAAGGTATGTTAGATAATGGATAAGTTTAAGATCCGGACCGTGTGTGTGTGTGTGTATATATATATATATATATACGTATAAATAATTAATGTATCAAAAAATAGAGTATCTTAAATGATTGACTCAATATTGACTCATAATCAACCAAAAAATGAATTAATAAAGTTATAAAATTATTGTATAAAATCTCTTAATACTTTATTATATATATATATATATATATATAATATTTAGGACTAGATGGGGCCACACCCCCCCTAAGTTTGAAAATTTTGTTAGGTCCACTTCTTCATTTATCAAGTTGTTCATGGAGTGCTTCTGATTGCAATCTAATTTTATTATTAAATTCATTATAATTGCATATGTGTATAATTTGAGCATAATATTGTATTTATGTTATTCCAATTGGTAAATTTTTTTTTCTTTGTTTATTTTATGACACTTGATATTTTTATTTTTAAAAGTTTAATGAGTGATCATAATATTGTATATGTTAATTCCAATTGCATATTCAATTTGTTTTCCGGTAACCAATTAAAACCCTTACTTATTTGATTGCAAATTTATTAAAATTTTATTATTAAAAAGTTCAATGAGCAATAATATTGAGTAACTCATTCTTGTAGTGTAGTTAATTGAATTTTTTAATTTTATTTTATAATCATTGGAAAATCACATACTATTGATTTATTTTTCAAGAGAAAGCAATTAAATCATGTTGACACATCTCTGCTTACCCCTGAGCCTAATGTTCAAACATCTCTGCCTACCTCTGAACAATAACAACGTTCTCTAAAATCTCCAAGAATTGAAGGTAAAGAATGAGATATTAATTATATGGAGCGTGATCCTGAAAAACGTATCGAAATATAAAAATATCGTGGTAATCTATTTGATGAAGTTCGACGAGCTTACATCAATTACTGTTTATATCAATGCATTCTTCCCGAGTACCCTTTTTCTGAATATATATTATGTTGTTAAAAAAAGTTTGCCCCCCTATTTTTGTAGCGAAATTGTACGATCCATCCCACATCAATTCATCACCTAGCAGCGTACACCTGTGTAGACGGGCCCAATAAGAATGTTGGACCACCTTCTTACCTAAAAGGTTAACCTATTAGGTTGAGGCTCTAACATACTTATTAAGTCATTTACACTCTTAAATTTATCCAATGTAGGATTCATGTGAAATATCTCAACAATCTTCACCTTTCACTTGAATACTCATCACAAGTATCATACCAGAGTATTCACCATTTTAAGCACACATTCTTTGAATCCTTCAAGAGCTCTGATCGTCTCTAATACTACTCCACCATGCCGGAATCAAACGTGTCTTAGTAATTTCCTAGAGCCATCCTGAACCCTGCTCCACCTGATTCAAATACTTCACCTTTGAGTCCTTCAAGAGCTTTGCTTAACTCTAATATTACTCTACCACGTTCGGGCCAAACGTGTCTCAGTAACTTCCCTAGAGCCATCCTAAGCCTGCTCCACCCGACTTAAATCATCCCGTGCTCCACTTGATTCAACTTTATTTGCTCCACCCACGAGGCCGTGCGAATTTACCCTCGCACCCCCCTCGCACTTTGGAGTTGATACTTGGACTTTATTTGCTCCACCCACGAGGCCTGCGAATTGTACCTTCGCGCACTCCCCTCGCACCTTGGAGTTGATACTTGGACTCCCACGAGGCCTGCGAATTTTACTCTCGCACTCCCTTCGCACCTTGGAGTTGTTACTTGGGCCCATCGAACCATGGGCTCTGATACCATTTTGTAGCGAAATTGTACGATCCATCCCACATCAATTCATCACCTAGCAGCGTACACCTGTGTAGACGGACCCAATAAACATGTTGGACCACCTTCTTACTTAAAAGGTTAACCTATTAGGTTGAGGCTCTAACATACTTATCAAGTCATTTACACTCTTGAATTTATCTAATGTGAGATTCATGTAAAATATCCTAACACTAACATCAAATCATGGTATCTTCCCTGAATATTTAGTAAAATATGTACCATTGTGTAATTACACTTTGTGCATTAACATTGGTACATTAATCTGATAGCAACATTTTTTAGCTTGACCTTATATATCCGCCGCCACTTATATTTTATCTTCAAAAATGAAAACTTAGTAGTTTTGTCTCATTTGAAATAGATTCAATATCGTTCTAAAGAACATCAACAAATAGTCAAAGACAATACTTGCTAAACAAAAAAGTAAACTCAAGTACTTTGTATCCACAAATCAGTATAGATATACAACGACGTGTGTTTATATATATATATATATATATATATATATATATATATATATATGAAAAAAAATGTGTGTACACAGCTGTGTATTATACAATAGGTTATAGCGACGATTTTTTAGGCTATAGCGATGGTTTTCACCCGTCGTCATAGCTATTCTGGGCTATGACGACAGTTTACCGTCGCTATAACCCAAAAAATCTGTCGTCCTAGACCTACTGTGTAATACACTGCTGTGTATATACATATAGCCCTATATATATATATATATATTAATGGAGCTAATAAATATATAGCTCACAACCCTCCCAACTTTCTTTAATACAACCTTCCCGAGAAAGGACCAGCTGTACCAAAAATTGGAAAGATGTTAGATGATAATACTAAGAAAGTAATAGCAGCCCTAGTTGCCATTTTTGTTAATAAGCTGCAGCCATTAGAAAATGACTCCTGAATAATGTAAGAAGAAGTATATTTGGTGCATGGTGGCGAAGACATCAAATGAATGATGCAAACAATATACTATGAATAATATACTTGTAGACTAGTCTAAACATTGGCTTGAACTGCACCAATGCAAAGGACGCTGGTACATACCCCCCCTCCCCCTCCCCCTCCCCCTCCCCCTTATTCGTTGTAATAGAAATTAATAGCACTCATGGGCAAGGGTGGGCAATGAAGGTTGCTTTGTTAATATGAAGGTTGTCTTGTAAAAATATGAACCCCTAAGAGAATTTTTGTACAATATATATAAGTTTAAAATGTAATGATAAAAATGAAGATAAATATATAATTTAAGATGATGATTAAATAAAGAAAAGTATGCATACGAGTTTTATATTTTTTTATATATATACTGTGTGTGTTATCTTAATTTTAGTTGTTTATTTCCATATCCACATAAAAGTATATCGTTGACAACATTTTATAAGAAAAATACAAAATACTCAATTATAAAATAATAGAGAATATGATAAATGTCGAAAACAAAATATCGTTGAATATCGAAAATATTCGATTATAAAATAATACAAAAGTATATCGTTGAGTATCGAAAATATTCAATTTTAAAATAATAGAATATTCATTTTATAATAATAGAATATCGAAAATGTGGAATGTAATCATTGTAAAATACTCAATTATCAATTACTAAAATACAAAAAGACTATTAAACAGAAACGTGACTAATTGACTAGTTATAGGTAACGAATAACCTTTGGGTTACTTGCGACTTATCTCTTTCCTTTTATTATTTTAAAAAAGTCAATATTTCACATTTCTTAATTAATCCCTTTCTAATGGGGAAAAAAGTAAATTAATTATTTTCTGCTCCAATTAATTTACCTTTAGAAGTTGGGTACTGCATGTCTGCATCTAAATTTTTATGTAGTTATATCCTTAATATAATTTTTTGTTAGTGATTTCGGTATTCCGTTAATAGACGTTAAAATAATTCATATGTGACATTTTGAGTTAAATGTTTTTTATGTCACTGTATTTTAAGTCAACTTATAAATGACTAACTATATTGAGTAGGATGATTGTAATTTAATCAGTGTCATTGGTGTGCAATTTTGGTGTTTGAAGAAGGAAAACAGATGATGTAAAACAAACCATTTAGCTCTTTTGGTGTAATATGGTCTGACATTTGTAAGTTGTGTGTTATAAATGAAAAAAAAAGCATGTTAAAAACAGAGCATTAATACAAAAGCAAAGCATGTTACCTATCTTTGGAAATAAATGCAAAAGTGAATAAACAAACCCACACCCTGGCACCCTGCAATGAGTTATTATTGACAAACTCACACCCTGCATTTTAGAAACAAAAAATATCACAAGCAGCCCATACTACTGCAATGAGTTGTGAATGCAAAAGTAAATCCCATTATAAAACTGTTCACCAAACCAAATAAGCCGATAAAAATAATACCAAACCAAAATTGAAAATTAAACCATTATTTTTATAAGGTTGATCAAATTATATCAGTACAATAAATCCCTCTGGTTTCCTTGCTTCACTATCCCAAAAAACTAGCTAAGCTTTTGCCAAAACATTCACTAAATTGTACCAAATCACAAGCTATACCAAAACACTTTTGAAAATAGCTGTCAAGCAATACCAAATTAGATTCTAAACAATGTTTCCATTAACTTGTACTTAAATCCAGCCTTCTGCCTTGGTGCTTTAAATGGCCTGCAAGTTGAAGTCTGGGAATTTTGTATGTTTGCATGCATTTTCCTTGTATTGACATAGTTTGGTCATGTAGAAGCAGGTGGAGTGTAGCTTGGATAGTTGTTTGTGAGGTCTTTTTTTTTCCAGCAGTGTTGGAGTTGACATCTAATTAGAAGTACACAACTGAAAATATAAATTAGTAGTACACAACTGCAAATATACACTTAGCTCCGATACAAAATAACCTTCATAAATCTGAAAATGTTATTTGAACTTATACTTCCAAATATAAATTTTTCTTTTCCCTTTCCACAGTCATCAACTCTCTCTCTTTTCCCTTTTCAGTCTCAATCGCCTTGTCTTTTTGCTTTCCACTTTCATTAGCTTATAAAAACAACACATGGCAGAGTTAATAAAAATACAATATATTAACTTGTGCATATGTTGTAAATTACTTACCCCTACACCATCTTGACTTGATGGCACATCCCTAATCACCAAAGTAGGCATTGCCCTCCCTCTTGTAATTTTAGTCATCTTCTTTGTTAGTGTAGTTGGAATAGTAGGTACAACATTTTTCTTTCTTGGGGACTGACTAGGACTCTTTTTTAAATGTCCTGGCAAAGTTGGGTACTTGGGACATTTAGCTTGATTTTCATTGATGAAGGCAGCATGATATTACACTTAATAATAAAATTCAAAAATCTTTCCCATTCAAAACTTTCAGGGTATTAGAATAGGTTTTAATATAAGTATATCCAGTGTACCAGTGAGCCACATAATCCAAGCTTTTCATAGATGGAATGAATTGCCCTAACATCATGAGAACAAGGGATTCTTGTTAAATCACACACCTTACATGCACAACATTTTTGTTCTATATTGACAGTGTAGCCTCCTTTCCCTCTCTCCTTTACTTGGAACTTTGACTCGTCCATCCCATAAACCTTCACAATGTGCAAAGTCTAAAATAGTTGCATCCAGTTTCTTCTAATCCTTGGATAGATTAAGTCTTCAATCTTAATCATTGCATTTCTTTTCTGGTGTAACCTCACCATTATTTGATTATATATCTCAACTAGCATATATCCTGCCTTTATGATCCAAGCACTGAAGCACTAAAACATGTTATTCTCCGCACTGTTTATTTTTTAGTGAGTCTCAAAGAATGTTTTGGACCACAACTCTGAATCTTGCTCTGCCAGTTTGTCATGTGCAGGAGTAGATAACCTTTTAACTTCCCTCATTGCCCTTTTATGAGGTATAGGATGTATTGCCACGAAGGCCTCCTAGAAAATTTTTTCAATGCTTGGGAAGGAAACTTCTTCCTCCAATTTGTAAAGATGTTCGTTGCACAGTTTTTATCCTCTACATGAGGAAGAAACTCTTGAATAGCTCCTTTCAATACCTGAAATTATTAAGTTAATAAATATAAAATGCCCACAATTTTCATAACAAATAATGATGTAGTAAAGTTATTAAATATTAACCAAAGTGCTCAATTTTTGTTGATCAGATATTAATGTGATCTCATAGCCATCTCCCAAAGTCAGGTCAGTCACCAACAATTGTAGGAAGCAAGTCCAACTATCATAATTCTCACTCTCCACCACCCCTAAATCTATTGGAAACATCTGATTGTTCCCATCCTTTTGGATTTGACTGAAATCTGGCACACTTACAAACACTAAACATGATATCAGGTCTACTGATTGTGATATATAATAGACTTTCAATCATACCTCTATACTTCTTTGTGTCAACACTTTTTCCATTTTCATCAACAGTTAGTTTATCAGTAGTTGACATAGGAGTATTAAGGGGTTTCAAAAATTTTAAACAAAATTTCTTAATCATTTCTTTACAGTAGATATGAATACCTTTTTCTCCTTGCTTGATTTGCAATCCTAAGAAGAAATTTAATTCTCCCATCATGCTCATTTCAAATTCGTTACTCATGCTTTTAGAAAATTCATTACATATAGTGATTTCAGTAGAACAAAAAATGATATCATCAACATAAATTTAAATAATAAGAATATCATCATTTTTGTATTTGGTAAATAGATAATTAGTATCAACAATATATCTTTTAAAATTATTTCTATTAAAAATTTACTTAATCGTTCATACCAAGCTCTAGGGGCCTGTTTTAAACTATATAGAGCTTTATACAGTTTATAGACATATTCAGGATTGTCAATTTCTTCAAAACCAGGAGGTTGTTTAACATAAACTTCCTCTTTAATAATATCATTTAAGAAATTAGATTCGACATCTATTTGAAATAATTTAAAGTTCTTGTGACATGCAAATGCTAATAACATAAGTATAAACTCGATTCTAGCAACAAGAGCATACGTTTCATCGTAATCAATACATTCAAGTTAATTATACCCTTGAGCTACCAATCTTGCCTTATTACGAATGATAGTTCCATTTTAATCTAACTTATTACGAAAAACCCATCGAGTTCCAATAATAGAAGTATACTAATTCCCAGACTTTATTTCGTGTGAACTGTTTAAGTTCATCTTGCATGGTCATTATCCAATCTTCTTCCAATAAAATATTTTTATATTTTTAGGCTCGATTTGGTATAAGAAATATAAATGACCAGCCAAATTATGTGTTTGGGATCTAGTAAGAATTCCTTTATTAATATCACCAATCACATTTTCAATAGAATGATTTTTAATGATGTCTGACTCTTTGGGTAGATTATTTAACTGAGGATTAAAAATTTCAAGAGGATTATCATTGATTGGTGAAGATGTACTATCTTCTTTTGGATCTTTCATATTTATGAGAATATCTTCTATGACAACATCACTGTCAACCAATTCTTTATATTTAGGAGGAGGTTAAGATTCATCAAAAGTTACATTCATTGACTCCTCAACAACTAAACTTCTTTTGTTGAAAACTGTATAGGCTTTATTATTAACAGAATATCCCAGAAAAATTCCTTAATCATACTTGGGATCAAATAATTTTAACAAACGTCCTTTAGTGTTTAAGATAAAACATTTACTCCCAAAAACTCAAAAATAATTTATTTTTTGATTTCTTTTATAATAAATCAAGCTCATAGGGAGTTTTGAGCAAAATTGGTCTTAATTAAACATTGTTTAAAATATAACAAGATGTTGCCACAGCTTCAGGCTAAAAATATTTAGGAAGTCGATATTCATTTAACATTGTATTGGTCATTTCTTGCAAAGTTCTATTTTTCCTTTCAACTACACCATTTGATTGTGGTATATAAGGAACAGAGAAGTACATCTCACATGTAACACCCCCAAATCCGGGTCCCTTTGAACCTCAGATATGGTGCGTCACGATACATCATCTTCTGACACATTCTATAACTATCGTGGAATATATAAACATAAATTGTTTAATACATAAGTTCTTCATCAATCCCAAGGTCTACCAACCTTAACTGAATACATACCTTAATAATTTAAAAGGTTTACATAATCATTTTATATAAGATAAATGTAACATTAAGTTACTCTTGAACTTTTCTCCTTGTCTTTGTTCCTCCTAAAGAACTCGGGCTTAACAGAAATATTACAATAATATAGCAACAGTGAGCAACTATTTTGCTTAACAAGTTTCAATACAATAAAGATATATCATGATTGAAGAAAAGAATATAGCTTTATGAATTTTCAACAATATATAACAATTGTGAAAGATTGAGAATTAAGTTTCAATAGTTAATGATTGAATCAATAACGCTGAGTGACCAACAATGACCAAGAACAAACACTTTGGTAGTGAAGGTGATCAGCCTTTCATACCCGATAAACATATGCAACTTGCACTAAGTGCGATTAATAATAAATATCAATGATGTGGAATAATTGACAATAATTAAACCACTAGCATGCTTGAAACATAATAACTCGAGTTCGAGTTAGTAAACTTGCATTGTCCGTCGATTACTGCTACACAATCTAATTTAAGCTCATATGAAAGACCTATCATTCAATTAATCTTCTAATTAGCATAACATATCTTTATCCCATAACATTACTATTTTAATAACATAAATTAGCTAACATTTAGCTACACAATCAAACATCAGATAATTCTTTATCTTTTTAGAAATATTATCGTCCTTTGATAATATTTCAATTACTTAATCATGATCTTAAAAATTTCGTCTAATATTATTAATCCCTTAAAAATATTTTATTCACTTTATAATATCTTAATCATTTCCAAGTATTATTAATACTTTAATAATATTTTAATCATTTACTCATTATATAATATTATTAATCATTTAATAATATCTTAATCATCTTCTAATATTTTTCAGCATTTAAATCACCTCTTAATATAAATTGTGATATCCTGAATATTAGTAATATTACTTTTAAGGGAAATATTAATTGATTAAATAATGATTAGAGATTTAACCTAATTATTAATAAAGGAAATGCGAAAGGAGTGAATTAATTTTTTTTATGTGACCATAGGGTATAAAATTATTGGGAAGAGAGACTTTTAATATAAAAGGCTCTAACTAAGAATGTACGAGACAATATAAATATTACTTACTCATAATGAAAAGAAAGTAATATCTGGAGTTGAATAAATTTTATGACTTCATTGAGAAATATTCTCGACATAAATCCACATATGAGATCAATGAAATAATTATATTATAATATAATTAATTTCGTTCAAAAGTATTGTTTAGTGACAAATAAGGAAAATGGTGGGTACTACCATGAAGTATTTAAATTATATAAAGCCATCATTTTTAATGATGTATGTGCTATTTATTTTTCTAGCTTAAAGAACTGTGAGGAATATAAAAATCCATGTATATTAATAGGTAATATAAGTCCATAATAAATATTGGACCATATCAAATTTGCTAGGTGTGCTTGCAAATAGGTTAGTGTTATGGACCATTGCCTTACTCAAGTAGGGGTAATAAGAGTTCAAGTTATATAAATTGGGCCAAATTAATTTTTTCATGTAGGCATTCAAGCCTTCTTTATTTTAGTGATATGATATGAGTGCATTGAGCCCAAAACAAAGTTGTGCCCAACCTTGCATTAGACCCAATTCGGCATCCCATACTGAAGAGAAAAGGAATTGTTAGTTCAAATTAAAAGATCAGTATTGAGAGGGTTGTTGGTCAGTCACTAGGCTAACAGTTAGTTAGTAATTTAGTTAGTAGCTGTGAGGTGTAGAGTGGCTGTAGGAGCCAAGTTCATAGCATGAGCCAAGTAGCTACTAGAAGACTGAATAGGGGCCAACATAGGGGCCAAGTAGACTGCAGAGTAGTAGGAGGCTGCTAAGCCTTGTAGGGGTTGTGTAGTGGTAATGATGAAGACCAATGTAGGGGTCGGGTAGGAGGTAAAGAGAGCAGACATGTAGAGATAATGATGGAGAGAAGAAATAGGCCAAGTAGGCTGATTAAGAGAGAGAGAAAGCTCAGCCATATATGGCCATACATTGCACCTGAAAACAAATAACTTCTATACTTATCCGAGTTCCAAAAGCAATATCAATAGCAATCCATTTGATTGAGAGAGTAGCAAATCTACGACTAGAATGGAAGGAAGGATTGCGCAGTAAAGCTACTTCAATCTCTAGAAGTTAACTAGGTAAGCAAGCTTAGACTCTTTCCATTCCTTTTCCATTTCATATTTGATAGTAGAATGGGCTGATAGTGGCTATAGTATTAAATAAGGCTATAGTGGTTGTTATGATAATATTAGAGCTTTGTGTGGTTATTGAGGCATTATATGGAGACCCTTAATAAATAAAAAGCCAAAAGGATGGGGAAAATGGATAGGAAATTTGTGGTTACATATAAATAAAAGCATGCTCGCCAACTTTTTGATTAAATGTCCAAGTAGGGGCTGTTATAGTATAAAGCATGCTAGCTATGAATTAGAGTCCAAATCATGTCTATAGGCTCATATATTGAGATGAATGCCTCAAACATGCTTCTATGCTTAAAAATAACATGTTATAGTATAACTTACATGCTACGCTAATTTTATTTTAGATAGTAGAGTACCTTACTCCATGATCGTAGAGTGCAACTCCACGATCGTAGAATGCAACTCCACAATCGTAGATCTCAACTTAAAAGTCATCTGCGGAGCCTACTTTGAGTCTCAAATTAGAACACTGTACATTGATGTTCCCGGACCAATGTAAGAAGAATTAAAAGCCTATTAGGGACTATTTTGAACAAAAGACAGAATCCCTGCATTTAGATGTATTAAAACATGAGCATATAGTATACAAAAATTGCTTGTGGTGATAAAACTTGTACTTGAAAGCTTGAAGGCTGTTATAGTGGTTTAGTACTAACTCATGCCTAGAAATGAGTTGTTTTGGTATTGATACATGAGAAAAGTTTCATGTTAGAGTATGTGATGACAGTTCTAAGGATAATTTGAAGTTATATGAATGCTTAAATAACCCTTAAATCATAGATCGGGGATTGTTTGTGAGTAATAGCAAAAAATGTGCTTAAACTTTAATATTAAAGGACTGTTTTGGTCAAGGTCAGTACCTGAACTTTTGAGTCAGTAAAGGGACCATAATATGTCTAGAATTAACATTGAAAAGTTTTTCCTTAACTTAATTGAGGTCCATATTGAGTACTACTCAGTTTTCATGTTTAAGAGCCATGAAAAGTAAGCTTTAAAGTGACATCAAACACTTAAACAAAGAGAGGCCACACCTGAACCTTGTAAGTAAGTATCAATAGCTATAATATGGCATAAGTAAGCTACACAAGTTAAAGAAATCAAGTCTTAAATCATTTTAAATATTAGACTTGTTAAAAATCACGTTTTAGGCCAAAAGTGGTTTGTTTTGGATAAATTTTAGTACCTGAATTTGTAAGACAGTAATGAACTCATATAAAGTTGATAATGTATGCTTGTGATGATTCCTAATCATTGCTATGACCAAAGCTAGTAAGAAAACCAAGTTAGGGTCTATTGTTCTAAGCCTAAAGTAAGCTTTGATAGGCCAAAATTTGTAAGATGATTAAACAAAGTGAGATGATGATAAAAGTAAGCTTAGGCAACTAAAATACACATGCCTAGACTGTCCAAGTAGCCAAAACTAAAAGAAATTTAAGAAGTGTCAAAATCAATTTTGGGGAAAATGTGTTAAATTGTCCAGTTTGATCCTCAGTTAAAGTAGGCCTAACTAATATGAATGAGGAACCTAAACCCTTATTAAAATACCTTGGTATGTGGTCTAGAAGTAGGGTCATATGGTAGAGCCAAAAGCTTAACTAAGAACTTCCAACAAATCATCAAAGTAGGGAGTAAACTCAATTCTGCAATAGTTAGGTAGTAGAGTAGCTCTGAAAATCGTAGAGTGAAAATAGTAGTGGCTCTGAAAATCGTAGAGTAAAAATAGTAAAGTGACTCTGAAAATCGTAGAGTAAAAATAGTAGAGTGGCTTTGAAAATCTTAGAGTGAAAATAGTAGAGTGAAAATCGTAGAGTGAACTCTGAAAATAATAGAGTGAAAATAGTAGAGTGCATATAGTAGAGTGAAAATGGGTAAACACCATAGTTTGTGCCTAATTTAATTTAGTTAACTTCCATAGCTGAATTTAAGAAACCAAACTCATGGAAAAATACTATGATATATGATCTAAATGCTTGCACAAATTAATATCAAATGGGCTAGCTCATAAAGTCCAAAAGCATCATCAAAGTGGCCTAAAAATTTACTTCAGCTGCAGTTAGTAGTAGAGTGGATAGTAGAGCGGAAATGTAAAATACCCATTTTGAGGCACTATCTTAAGAAGCCATAAGAGGGTGTTTTAGTTGACTCACTATGGAATTAAATAATATGATGTATGGTCTAAAATCTTGTTCAAACATTGAAGTCAAAAGCTCATTACAAATATTCATAAAATCCTCAAAGTACCCCAGAAAATCATATTTTCTATTTTTGAACTATGATGGAATGATGGGATTTGATTCCTAGAAATGTGACAACATAACGTAAGATGATATTTAAAGTGTATAATGACAAATGATTTGTATCATGTTATGATTGGACCAAAATGAGTATATTTGAACAACCCTTAAAAAATGGGAAATTATATATTTTCAGGAAACCGACACACACGTGAACAACATATTTGAATGTATATAAGCGTAACATAGGGTACGTTAGGCTGATCACCTATTGTACTTGTTTATATTGGGTTATCAGTGAAATATTGTTAATTCTAGTAGAGTTCTTGGTCCATAGTGACTACTTAGTGCTAAATGTTCTTTAAATCAAAGATGTTGGAACCTTTGAATACTTTTAATCATCTTTCGGTCCATAGTGATATTTTATTTGATTCGAAGGACAAATTTGGAACAATTGATATTTTTCTTGTTCACAACACTCTTACTTAAAATTTTGAGCTATCATTTATCATTATACCCTTGAGATTATTAGCTTTATATTTATGTCTGTTCACCCTTATTGTTGGATTACTTGCTAGGCAAATTTATTGCTCATTCTTGCTTCCCTTAAACATTTCACTTAAGGCAGAACAATGCTAGTGTGTTAGACCGATTAAGATTTATATTATGGTTAATAGAGATTAACCGTTATGATAACAATAGGTTATTCGAAGGATAAGAAGTCAAGGTCAGATATAGTAAACGACTCAGGCAAGTACCTAAACTTGTACTCATTATTGATCGTACGAGTAAATAATTGCTAGAATGATTCTTGTGTTATGTAAATTCTTGAAATTTATTATTCATATTCTAAAGCTTGATTTAAATCACAATTATATTCCTTTAACAGTCATCCAAACCAATTGCTTTGGTACGGACTCTTATAATCTACTGAGATGAACAACCCTTAAAAAATGGGAAATTATATATTTTCAGAAACCGACACACACGTGAACAACATATTTGAATGTATATAAGCATAACATAGGGTACGTTAGGCTGATCATCTATTGTACTTGTTTATATTGGGTTATCAGTGAAATATTGTTAATTCTAGTAGAGTTCTTGGTCCATAGTGACTACTTAGTGCTAAATATTCTTTAAATCAAAGATGTTGGAACCTTTGTATACTTTTAATCATCTTTCGGTCCATAGTGACATTTTATTTAATTTGAAGGACAAATTTGGAACAACTGATATTTTTCTTGTTCACAACACTCTTACTTAAATTTTGAGCTATCATTTATCATTATACCCTTGAGATTATTAGCTTTATATTTATGTCTGTTCACCCTTATTGTTGGATTACTTGTTGGGCAAATTTATTGCTCATTCTTGCTTCCCTTAAACATTTCACTTAAGGCAGAACAATGTGGAACATCAGGTAAAGATAAGGGCAAAGGCAAGGCTACAGAGTAGCTTTGTTATTCTATGTTAGACGTTAATTATTATGTTGTATTAAGACTTATTTATAGCTATGTATTAATTATGTTTTGGATTAAGTTGTGTAACGTGTTAGTAATGTTTGCGAGATTTGGGATGAGAATATTTATATTATATTAATGTAAATTATTTTACTATTCCGTTGTGTGTATTATTAGTTGTTGTATAAGTTAGATCGTGGAGCACTAGATTCGAGGTACATATATCTGAATTTGGGGGCGTCGCCACTTAGACCAGTTCACTTAGAACTCTTAAGTCACTTAAACTTGGTACAATGGTCACTAAGACCAACGAATCACAATTGTGTGATGTTGTCTAAAGGTGCTACTAAGGTGACTTAGTAGTAGAATAAGATATTCTCTTTTCGTAGAGTAAGACTCTTGAAACATGAGCAGATACTAAGAGGTCCTGACACTTCTTTAATTCGTCCTAGAGAGCTATCTTGTTTCGATCATGAAGGGGGTTCGGTTAGTTCGTATCGTTGTCTACAAATGGTATTTCGAACTTAGAACAAGCATGAAGAAATTAACGATACTTCTTTATCTTTTGAGTTGTTCTATCGAATCTGGTATTTATAAATTATTATCTAAAATATAATAGAAATATATTATTTTTAAAACTTAAATAAATCATTTAAATTTTAACATTGAAATTGTCTCAAATTTACTCTCAGAGTGGAGAGAGTACAAATGTACAATAACCAAAAGAGTAACTTAAGTATCCAAAACATATGAATGGAGCTACTAAACAGCACCAAACAAAACCAGTTCGAGTCTTCCCATCCATCAACCACAACCTGCACTACTGAAAGGGCCATGGCCATGATGTGAGTTGCTTCCGCATACGCCTGCATTGTCAATTATTTTTCAATCAACCCCTCAATTATCAAATTGAATACTTGTTTCCTTATAGTACTTGTCACTTAGTGTCAATTATTTTCCTTTGATCAAATTTTTCTCAATTTCATATCACGTGCTATAATTATGCGTTGGTTTAATGAGAATCTTTGTTATTTGACTATGTAAAATACTCATTTCACGCAGTCACATTTTAGTCATGAGAACTAGGTATTTTACTTTGTCAAATAACAACGATACACTCATTAACAGACGCATGACTACCGTCATTAAACAATCGCATGACTCGCATAATTGATAGTAAATGACTCGCATACAGAGGGAAGTATTTACTTTAATAATCGAGCAGCTACTTTGAAAAATTAAATGACAACTTACCAGCTATGCCGCCTAAATTTCTTCCAGCTGTTCCAGGAGAGACTAGGAAAAACAAAACCAAACAGAAGACAGAGATCATAATAAGACTTATAATATCTTTTGGTGCCATTTTTGCCAATAAGCTGCGGCTCTAAGAAATTTTGTTGGTTTTTCTTTTGAGCAAAGAATGGTTATATATTTTCCCTCTTCACTATATATATATATATATATATATATATATATATATATATATATATGAGGAGGAAATTTCGAGGTTAGCAAAGATTTCAAGTCATGTACCATTTTGTCAAATTAATGTGGCAAATTATTCAATGACAAGTTTTATGTGATACCTACTGTTCTCTTATGACTTTTCTTTCTTTCTTTCTTTTTTATAGTTTTTTTTACCTTTTTGTCAAAAGTAAAATATACACTAACACCCCATGTAGATAATCATAATAACATTTATCATTATATTTTATTTTTACATTATGTATACTTAAAAATAAACTCATCTTTACATTATAGCCATATGGCTAAGACCCACACTGCCGCTACAGCCTGTAGCGGCAAGCATGTATAAAATGGTAGGGGCAGTAATGTAAAAAGCCTAAAGACAAAAAAAAAGGAAAAGGGACTGCCGCTAGAAGCTGTAGCGGCAGGTGGAATTTTTGACCAATCTAAGCCATTAAATTTCTAGATCAACGGATGTGAGCTTGTTTGTTGAACAGTGTCCGTAGCAAACGTTTGCCACGAATGATCCCTATGAAAATTTAATGACTTTAAAAGAAATTTGTAGAGAAGTAATCTATACGGAACTTGTGATGTGTCATTTATATAATACTCTTCCTGTCTCACAAAAAATATTATTTAATTTTTTGAGTAATGTTATAGATTTTATAAAAAAAAAATTATCAAATTATAATTACGACATATATTAATACATGAGATTACATAAGATTATAAGATTAGTCCACTATATTACATACCTGATTAAAAAGTTATCACTAATAGTTATTCATATAACTGGCAATAAAAAAAAATCGATACATATTGTCCTAAGATACATCATTTTTCTATAAAAAAAAATTATAGTCAATTCGTAAAATTAAATTGAATGAGCTTATTTGATTTTAGAGTAAAATACACTGACACCCCATGTAGATAATCATAATAACACTCACCACCCTTCTAGTTTTTCAAGTAACAGTCAGTACTCTTCTAGTCTATAATATGTAACATTCACTACCCCTAGTGTGGTTGACCAACTAATATTTAAAAATATTTTTAATATAATGTTTAATACACCCTTTAAGTTCTAATGTTTATTTTTTCCACTAAATATAAATTTGTATATCATAATTTTTACTTTACTTGATCTAATTAATTAAATTATGAAATTGTGCAATAAATAACATAAAAGTCAAAAAATAATAAATATTCATTTTATCAGGAAAATAAAGTCATACAATTTTTATTAATTAAATTTTCAAATATTAAAATTTACGTGATATATATTCAAATATATTTTTTGTAATTAAAAAGTTTAATGTTAATACCCATAAAAATTACAAATTAACGCAATAAAATAATAATTATTTTTTTCAAATATTAAAATTTATGTAAAACAAACTTATTATTACAATTTAAACGAATCTTATTACTCATATAAAACAAGTATTAAAAATTATATTAATTATTTTTCTCATATGTTAAACTAAACATAAGTCACATTTAAACACAATTATTTACAGTAAAAATGACAAATGTTACTCAAAAAGAAAAAGAAAAAATATATTAAAAGAATTTCTTTTCACAAGATAGAGGTAGTAATAAATATAATTATATTTTATATTTTACATTGCATAAAAACAACGTCAACTGTATACTAAAAAAATGTAATCAAAATCATAAACATCCCAATTTTTTATATATACTCAAAAAAAATTAACATATAAAAATTATAATATGAAACTAAAAATTCAAATAATATATTTTGTTATTAAGCACCAAAAACTAAACTATCAATATACTCAATCACTCTAATTAGAATAGCTTCATTAATAAATTAATTTAATTTTTTTTAATATTTGTATCACTTATCCAAAAATATGTGTTAATTAAACTAAATTAGTTTTTTATAAGTTACCAACAATTTAAATGAGATAGTTTTTGTGACTCCCCCAAACAGGTATACAACACCCATTCTGAGTCGTCAAATACATGGTACAGAAACAACTACAACTTTATTAATACAACATAAAAACTGTGAGTTTAAATACAAATATTGTCATCTAGACAATATCCACACTCAAATAAGTCATCATTATAATTATTAATACACTATTTTATAAAATAGTGAGGACTACTAGAACCACTTCTAGAACCATCATTCCACACCCCGACTAGTACTCGCTACATTCTCGCCTCCTGAGAAGAAAAATGAAACAACAATGAAAAGGGTGAGCTCAACTAGCCCAGTAAAGAACATTATGACTAAGATAATATAGAACAAATTATCGTTAGTCCTCAACAGGGAAAAATCTAATAGAATACAATAGACAACCAGTTTTAAATCAATCTTCGCAGCGGAAATAACAATTCATTAGAAGAGTTAAGTAGAGAATGAAATCTACTATCATCTATGAATTTAAAAGTCCATCATCGATATTTTATCCCTGTAACATCAATCAATATACATCATAAATCAAATAGTCATCTTTGCACTACAGGCCAAAGATATTCATCTGTTGGTCATGTTCATCTCAACACCTGTTCATCTTTGCACTACGGGCCAAAAATATTCATCAGAAAATCATTCATCTTTGCACTACAGGCCAAAGATATTCAGTTATATCATCATTTAGGACTGAGGATGATGAAAAATATTTTAAAGAAAACGAATCTAGTGAAACAAAAGAATAAGTATTATGGATTCGTACTTTAAACAATCCGAGTTCAAAAATACTTCATAAATAATCATACTGAAGTAAAATTCAAGAATGATCAAAACATGGATACAATCAAAGCTAGTATCCATAATAGATATTTTGGACGAAAAGGAAAAATTTAATTTTTCTGTGAATAGTGTCGTATTCGTGAATAGTGTCGTATACGTGAATAGTAACTTCGACACCAAAAGATAGAAATTTCACAAAAACATCATCATGCTTCGTGAATAGTACTCGTGAATAGTAACTCGTGAATAATAACCCATGAATAGTAACCCCGACATGAAAAAGTTTCAAATTTGATAAAAATTTCCACCAATATTTCGACATAAAGATATTGAAGAAATAATATCATTTATGAATAAAATAACATCCCTTACCTCAGAAAGAATAGTACTTCTGACTGGAATATTGGATATAGTGCTGAAATAACTTGCACCGTATAGCAATACTCAAGGTATTAAAATACTCACAAATACGCTCGATATTATAGAGAGAGAAAGAGAGAGAAAACTTCAATTTCTGGTGTGATTTTCAATTCTAACCTAAACACCCTATTTATAGGAAAATGCTTAGAACACCAAAGCAGAAAATTTAATAAAATATTAATATATATATATATATATATATATTAATTTGTCTACGCCCACTTAGAATCATCTGAATTCAGCAACTTAGCATGTGTTAAAGATGCCCACCAAACACAAAAAATGTTTTTCTTATTTAAATTATTTTAAACTTCCAAAAATCAATTATATCAGAGCTTCAAAACTTCAATAATTCATAATAAATAGCCCTTTTGTCAGAAAATTCGAATCTCGCAATTTTTTATAGGAATTTAATTCTCTACAACTTTGAAGAAGAAAGTTTTTCCAAATTCTAAACAGAAATTGACCGAAATCCATAAACGGTCGATTTTACAAGCTAAAATCAAATTTCAGTCAAGAAATGGGCCCACGGACATGTTTAACATGTTTTAAACAACTTTTGCAACAAAAATACTCCTCATCCTCATATACTCATATATCCCACATCCATTGTACAAATATCCACATTATTATATAATAATAATATAATAAAATATTATTTTATCAGAAATGATAAAATATCAATTTTTAACAATTGTCACCTTAAAAAATTTCTCCATCTATATCCACATAAAATCAATATTTTCATCATCATATAAATTAATAATTAATTATTCACAAATAATATTACAAAATCACAGTACTGGCAACCAGGCCGTTCCCAGGAAAGAGGGGGCTTTCCAATAAGAATTTCTCCTTACTAGCGCGCAATTAAGTGACAAAACCTCTCCTTAGACAGAACTTTCTAGACATTGCCAATAATGTTTTCTATTAATATTATTCAGATAATATAAATTATTGCTTCGATAATAGAAAATACTATGTAGTGACAATTATTGAAACAACAGTAATATAAAAAAATATCAATGCAGCAATTATTGAATCAATAAAATAAAATACTGAATAGTAACTATTGTAACAGTTATTGAGTAGTGCCTTCTTACGTAAGAATCAATAATTGGTGCAATACCGTGTGCTACTGTGCAACAACGCGTATTACTGTGTTTTAACCACCGGGTATTCCAATAGTATTAACGGTCACAACTACGCCGTTATTTATAAACAACTTATACTTGTCGTTTTCTTCATCCAATCGCTTTCCGTTATAGGGCCCACAAAAGACTGAGCCGTCGTACGAATATTCTCCGACAGCAAGAATATTTAACGATCAATCGAATATTCCCCGACAACAATGAATATTTTATAACCACCTGCTTATTTAAAATATTTGCGCATTTTACCCATAACTAACCACATTAATCAAATCAACCCTTACTATTTCAAAAATAATAAATAGAGGAAAATAAATTTTTTTTATTAATAATTTGGGGTCTTACAGTTTTAATTATAAATAAAACCATAATTAAAATTTATTGTATTAAAAATGGATAATTAAACACACACATATATATATTATTTAGTAATTAAAATTTGATAAAATACAAGGGTAAATATGTAACTTTATCGATTTAGTCAACCCTAAAAACTTGCAGGGGTACTAACTGTTACTTAAGAAACTAGATGGGAGGTGAGTGTTATTATGATTATCTAGAGGGAGTGTCACTGTATTTTACTCTTGATTTTAATTAATGAAATAGTTGTTACGGTAAATGTGGGCCCAGGTGCAAATTAGGGTTCATTTGCCCTAATTAAATTAAATGCACAAATTAAGATTCGCATAATGATTAAATGAAAAGACGGAAGAGCCGGAAATAGAGAAGCAAGACCTGATAGAATCTTTCACGTGTCCCGAGGCAGAAGACACGTGGAGGCGACTCATTTTGGGAATTGATTGAGGGATTGGATTGGTGGCTAGAAGGACAGGGCAATATGGACATTATTCTAATGACTAAAGGGTATTTCTGGAATTTCCCTGAAAGCATGTGCCTTGCACATGACCACTTTCCAGAAAATCCTATAAATACCTCTTCCATTCCATCAAGAAGGGGGACTTCTCTTCAGACTCAAGACTCAGACCCTTGGAAGATCGAAAAACTCTTTTGGTGACTTAAAGGCTCGGATTTTCCACCTAAAAGCACTAAAAGGGTTTGGACCTCTCTTCAGACACAGGACTTGGACTCTTGGAAGATCGAAGAATCTGAGCATTCTCTCTGAACACTCACGAAGACTCTTGGAATCCCAATAACCCTAACACGGTTTCCGGATTCTAGGAGTGGAAGGACTCAAGAAGAAGGCTCTTGGAATCCTTGTTACCCTAACACGGTTCCCGGATTCTAGGAGTTCTGCCACACGTCGTTGGAGTAATCGCCCACCTGTTCTTCTCCCCTCTTCAATCAATCAATCAATTCCGTACTTTTTGTGGATTTCTCTCCTCCTCAGCCAACATGAAACCCTAACCCTAGCAAGGTACGATTTCCTTGCCCACATTTATTTGGCGACTCTGCTGGGGAGGTGTAAAATTCGTGAAGGGTATGCCCACAACTCGAAGTGGGAGAACTACAGGAAGAGCTGCTTCACCAACAAATAGTATTACCTCACCAAATCTAGTTCCAAGGCAAACAACTCAAGCTTTCCAAGGCGCAAATCTGGATTTTGACCAACCACTTATTGAAGACGCTTTGGAAAGGAGTTCAACATCACTATACATGGACAATCAATAACAAACCAACGCAGGAAGGCAAGTCGAGGATGCAAACGAAGAGCAGACGAATGTTGTGCAACTGGAGATGCTCAAGGCATTAGAGGAAACACGGGAAGGACAAGGGATGATGATGGCCATGATGCTGGAGATGCAGAGGAAGCAAGAGGAGATGGGGAACTTCCGCCAGCAGTTGATGCAGATCCCTACCTTTAAGTCCATGTTCCCAGGCAATTCGCAGGGAGAACAAGCAGGAGTGGAGGACAACAACAATGGCAGCAACAACAAAGAGAACCATATTGTACCTTCATTGACTGAAAGTCAATTGGTTCCAGTAATAAACTTGGGGCTCTAGAACAGTGGTGATGAGCCACAACCTAGGTTGGAAGCAAGCCAACCTCAGACGAACATCATCCCAACTGCTCTTCCAGCATTTTCACAGGTGCAGATGCCAACCGTTCCAAGCCATGTCCAGCGAATGAGCCAACAAATACCACCAGTGCCAGCTTTTCACGATGCAAGTGTACATCAACCAATCTCTTCACCATATGCACCGCTAATACAACAGTATATTACAACACCCCAGAGAGTTCACGTCACAAGCCAGTAAGTGACGAAGGATGATATGATCGATGTGATCAATCAACTTCGCAGGCAGACATCCCGACCCTCAGAGTTAGATTTTACTCCACCTTACCCTGCACACATTCGGAGGCAACCTTATCCTACGGGGTATATTGAGCATCCCCCGCAGTTTCCAAAATACAATGAGGAGAAAGGAAATGCCAGAGAACACATTGCCAGGTTCATAGAGTCGATGTCTCCATGGCTAGGATATGATGAAGTAAACAACCACAACTTGTTGATGAGGGAATTCAACAAGACTTTGACGGATAGTGCCTTCAGTTGGTACTACAATTTGGAGAAGGGATCAGTCCAAGATTGGGATGATCTAAAATTGCAATTTTTTAAGAAATTTTTTTTATGTGCAGAAACAGGTAACCATCGTAGAGCTCATGCGATTCAAGCAGAAGCCAAACGAGGAGCTGTCAGATTACGTGCATAGGTTCAGGACCCAAGCACAGAAGTGTGCAGAGCCAATTGAAGAAAAGAACTTGGTTAGCATATGCAACAATGGTGCTTTAGACGCCTTCAAGCCCCACCTCATTACCAAAGCTTGTGATTCATTTGCGACCCTCTCATCTTTTTCACAAGACTTGGGAGGAATCATGACATTTCCTACCAGCCATGCAATGGTTACATGGAAGGGCAAGAGGACAGCAACTGTGGCTTTGGCGGATTCTCAGTCAAAACCACAAGGGGGCAAGAGGGAAAAGAATGAGAAATTTGAGCGAAGCAGAGAAAGACATGGGGATAAGTATACCAGGATGCCAGTTCCGGAGGCTATTACATGTAGCGAGAAGGCATTCAGGAACCTGTATGAACAATGGGTTGAATATGGAGTGGTGAAGCCTCCAAGGCCCCGGTTGGTTGTAACGGAAGAGATGAAAAGAAGACCGGACTTCTGTGTATACCACCAATACGCAGGACATTCCACTATGGACTGTTACAGTCTGCGGAGAATATACCATGAGAAGCTGGCGGCCGGAGAGATTGAACTAGGAGAAGAAACGTGTAACACTTCACCCATGGTGCAGTCCCGGAAGTCGAGAACCCAAATGCTGGCTCTACCATCGAAAAACTCTGAAATACAGATGAATTAAAAATCCACCCAAGATGGTGGTCCACCAAAAATGGTGGTTTTAAGTCCTCAGGAGTATCTCTTGCCAAGTAATTGGAGGACCAAGGGAGGAGGCACAAAAATTGACGAATTAAAAAAAATAATCCACCCAAGATGGTGGTCAAGTCCTCGTAGACTGTACTTGCCAAGAAATTGGACGACCCAAGTGACGAGGTACCCGATTTTAAGTCCTCGTAGACTGCACTTGCCAAGAAATTGGACGACCCAAGTGACGAGGCACCCAATTTCAAGTCCTCGTAGACTGCACTTGCCAATAAATTGGACGACCCAAGTGACGAGGCACCTAAGTGTTACACTTTATCATCAAAAGTGAACGAGGCACCTGATTATAAGTCCTCATAAGTTATACTTTCACCTTCAAAAGTAATCGAGACACCTGACTAACAGCCCTCGGAAGTTACACTTTCAACTTCAAAAGTGATTGAGGCACCTGAGTATAAGCCCTCAACCCCAAAAGTTACACTTTATCTTTAAAAGTGGCAAACGTTATGCTTTATTCGACAAAAGCAAAAAAGTTGCACTTTTTCTCTAAAAGTGGTGAACGTTATACTTTTTTTTCGATAAAAACAAGATTTATTATATGAAATGTTATGCTTTTCGTTAAAAACAATTTGATTATCAATAAATTTGTCAAACTTTCACTTATACTTGATTATTTCTTCTGATTTATTAAAAAAAAAGAAAAAGAAATATGGATTCAAGTGTTAGTTTACATGAAATATATGTACATGAATTTTCTGATACAGGAAATGGAAAAAACTACGAAAGCCATGATCTAGGGTTTGCTCCTCTAGAGTTTTGCTCTCCTAGGACTTTCGTTTTCAAGGCTTGCAAAACATCAAGCTTCAAGAAGTGAAGACTTCAACACTTAAAAATATTTTGCGCGATCATCTCACCAAAGGCGTGACTCACGCGCAGGGGGCAAATGCTTACTGGTAGATGACATAGACATCCTCCAGAGTAAAGGTGCATTCCCCCCAAGTAGTGACGAATATGCATATGGAGGAGCACAACGATACGAGTGTCCCTGCATAGCTGGATGCAACGAAAAATGTCATAGCTGGATGCAAAAAAAAAATTTATTATGGCTAGATGAATTAGACAAAAATGTAAAGAAGGAGGCCATTAGGTTGGTGAGCTCAACTAGCCCAGTAAAGAATATTATGACTAAGATCATATACAAAAAATTATCATTAGTCTTCAATAGGGAAAATCTGATAAAATATAATAGTCAACAAGTTTTAGATCAACAACTGCAGCGGAAACAGCAATCCATTAGAAGAGTCAAGTAGAGAAAGAATTTCACTATCTTATAAGATTTAAAAGTCCATCATCAATATTTTATCCCTGTAACAACAATCAATATACATCTTTAATCAAATATTCATCTTTGCACTACAGGCCAAAGATATTCATTTGTATCACCAATTGGTTATGTTCATCTCAACACCTGTTCATCTTTGCACTACGGGCCAAAGATATTCATCAGTTAATCATTCATTTTTGCACTACAGGCCAAAGATATTCAGTAATATCATCATTTAGGACTGAGGATAATGAAAAATATTTTAACGAAAACAAATCCAGTGAGACAGAAGGACAAATAGTAGGGATTCGTATAACAGTTTATCCAAGATTAATAATACTTCATAATAACCAATTTTGAAGTAGAATTCAAGAATAAAGATCAAAACATGGATACAATCAAAGATAGTAACCATAATAGACATCTTGGACAAAAAGGGAAAATTTTATTTTTTTTCGGTGAATAGTGATGTATTCGTGAATAGTACCGTATACGTGAATAGTGTCGTATACGTGAATAGTAACCCCGACACAAAAGTTCCAAATTTGATAAAAAGTTTAAACCAATATTTCGGCATAATGATATTGAAGAAAATAATATCATTTAAGAAGAAATAACATCCCTTACCTCAAAATAACCGTACTTCTGACTGAATTTCGGATATAGTGCTGACAAAAATTGCACTGAATAGGAAATCTCAAAGTATTAAAATACTTACAATAATACGCTCAATAATCTAGAGAGAAAGAAACTTGTTTCTGGTGTTATTTTATATTCTAACCTAAGCGTCTATTTATAGCAAAATGCTAGAACGCCAAAGGAGACTAAAATAATTAAATATTATTATTCTTATTCAATCATCTACGCACAATCAAGCCAACCAATAATGAAATTCCCAGTAGCCCACATGTTGTCAAACAATAGTGGGTCCCATCCATAATTAAATAAAAATTATTTTATTTTCCGAAACTTCAGTAATTCATAGAAAATAGCCCGTTTATCAGAAAAATACGAATTTTATGTCCATTCTGCATAAAATTGAATTCTCTACAACTTTGTAGCTTTGAGTTTTTCCAAATTCCAAACATAAAATATCTGAAATCCACAAACGGATGATTTTTAATACCTCCACACTGACAAAATACTGATAAAACACCTCAGCATTAATTCCTTCATTTTTTATCCACATAAAAATAAATATATCCATCATTTATATCCACATAAAATAAATATTTCCTTATCATAGAAATTAATAATTAATTATTCACAAATAATATTACAGAATCACAATTATGACAATCAGGCCATTCCCAGGAAAGAGGGGGCTTTCCAATAAGAATTTCTCCTTACTGGCGCGCAATTAGGTGACCAAACCTCTCCTTGACAGAACTTTCTAGACATTGCCAATAATGCTATCTAATAATATTATTCAAATAATATGAATTATTGATCTGATAATGAAAAAATATTGTGCAGTGATAATTATTGAAACAACAATAATATAAAATATCAACGCAGCAATTATTGAATCAATTAAAAAAATATCGAAAAGTAATTACTGTAACAATTATTGAGTAGTGCCTTCTTACGTAAGAATCAATAATTCAAAAATATTGTGCATCCACGCGTATTACTGTATTTTAACCATCGGGTATTCCAACAGTGTTAACGGTAACAACTACGCCGTTATTTATAAAAACTCAAACTTGTCGTTTTCTTCATCCGACAGTTATTCTGTTATGGGGCCCACAAATGACTGCGCCATCGTACGAATATTCCCCGATAACAAGAATATTCCACGACCAAACGAATATTCCCCGACAAAAATGATTATTTTATAACCACTTGCTTATTTTGCAAAATTTGCACATTTTACCCATAACCAAAATATTATATCAATTTAACACCTTATTATTCACAATAATAATTAGAGGAAATTCGATTTTATTTATAATAAGTTGGAGTCTTACACTAAGAGTTGAAGTACCCGCCAAAGAAAAGGCATCTAGATTGTACGTAGTCAATGTTAAATCTAAGTCAAATTTGATGTATATGAAATTTTAATGAATTTAAAAGAAATTTTTAGAGAAGTAATCTATACAGAACTTGTGATGTGTCATTTATATAATACTCTTCCTGTCTCACAAAAAAATATTATTTAATTTTTTGAGTAATGTTATAGATTTTACGAATTTTTTTATCAAATTATAATTGCGATATATATTAATACATGAGATTAGATAAGATTATAAGATTAATCCACTATATTACATACTTGATTAGAAAGTTATCACTAATAGTTATTCATATAACTGGCAATAAAAAAATTGAAGCATAATGTCCTAAGATACATCATTTTCTATAAAAAAAATTATAGTCAATTCATATAATTAAATTGAATGAGTTTATTTGATTTTAATTAATGAAATAGTTGTTACAGTAAACTTCTTACAAAATAGGCTTAAATATGTATTAATATCTTGAACTTTTAATGTATTTTCACTTCAGGAATTGTCTTCTAAATTTTTTCAATTAGAGGATTAAACTTTTAATTTTTTTAACTTTGGGGATTGTCTTTTCAATTAGAGAATTAAACTTTTAAAAAAATCCATTTTGGGGATAGTCTAAATTTTTAAATTTTCTGATTACGTCTAAATTGATAGTGTAACATTAGAAAATTGATGACATGACATTGACACGTGAATAAAAAATACTTGTGTAATATTGAGTCTCATTTTAATATTTATCCAACTAATTTTTTTGTACCAAAAATGATAAATATAAGACCATTATTTATTTTACTTTAAAAAATTGTCATTACAACATTAAATTTACCAAAAAATTAAATTTAAAAAATTAATAATTTACTAAAAGGATAAAATTATCATTAAAAATTAATAATGGTTATATATTAAAACTATAATAATAATTTACTTTAAAATTAATAATGGTATTATATTTACCCTTTTTAGAATAAAAATTTAATTGAATAAATGTTAAAATGAGACTTAATATTACATATAAGTATTATTTTTTAGTCACGTGTCGCTGTTATGTCATCAATTTTCTGATGTGACTATCAATTTTTGTGACGCCCCCAGAATAGGTCCACACGACCCATTCTGAGTCACCAGATATACAGTACAGAATTCAAATATAAACTTCATTATGCAACTGTTGAGCTGTCGTGCAAAATACGACAACACATAAGCTGTGAGTTTCAATAGAAATAACGGTATTCACACTCCAAACCAATGATACTTTACATAAAGGTACAGTCGATAACTGTTTTAGGAATTAAAATATTTGGGAAAATGCTCAAGTAATCCTTCATACATGGGAGGCCATGCATCTAACTTATAATAGATATCTTAGGACTTGAGCATTAACCTTGGTTGACCCAATAAACCCCAAAGAAGAACGAAAGATTACTATCATGTTCATTCCAATGGTGTGTATTTTTTACGCTTTCAAAATCAGGTTCTCATCACCCTATTGTTGTTCGCCAAAATCAATTATTAAGTGACGTATAAAATACGACACACCCATCTTAAGTCCTCAATACAATTATATATTGCATGTCATGCTGTTTTATATGTACATGAGAAACTTCCACAGTCTCAGACATCACACTATTTCCATGTTATCCCTGCTCGACCCAGCTACACTCTTACTACCTGAAAGGAATTGTGAATGAAAAGGGCGATGAGCTCAACTAGCCCAGTAATGAATATTATGACTAAGATAATGTAGAAAAAAAATTATCCTTAGTCCTCAACAGGGAAAAATATGATAGAATACAATAGACAACAAGTTTTAGATCAGCAACTGCAGCAGAACCAGCAATCCATTAGAAGAGTCAAGTAAAACATAATGTCTATTATATATCTCCTCCAAAAGTAAAAGTCCATCATTAATATTTTATCCCTTGTAATACCCATCAACAGTTCTTTGTTGTACCCAAGACAAAGAGAACTTTCATCACTTGTCTTCACCTGAACCACCAAAGATTATAGTTAAATTCACAATTCATGTTTACAATCATGTAAATCAACTATTTCTCCTTGCCACAAAGGCTTAATATAACGTTTACTCAATATCTTTACCCCAAAGGCTAAAGATATTCAAATGTAATAACAATGATCATACCAATCAATTTTCTATCTTTGCACTACAGGGTCAATGATATTCAATCATAAAACCATTGGTCATGATCATACCAATCAATTGTCTGTCAGTGCACTACGGCCAAAGACATTCAACTATAAAACTAATGGTCATGATCCTGTCAAACACATCAATCGAATTATCCATGCACTACGGTCCAAGGATATTCGTTAGTATCACCAGTGGTCATGATCATGTCATACACTTGTCCATCTTTACACTACAGATCAAAGATATCAATCAACAGTTCATCTTTGTACTACGGGCCAAAGACATACAATTATAAAAAAAAATAATCAACAGTCCATCTTTGTACTACAAGGCCAAAGACATACAACTATAAAACCAATAATCAACAGTCCATCTTTGTCCTACGGGCCAAAGATGACTTTCACCACAATATAAGCATGAGAATGATGACAATGATATAAAGAATCCATCAAGTGAGATCAAGGATAAATATTAGAGATTTATAATTCAATTTATCCAGAGTTCAAGAATATCCAAATTGTCAACATGATAATTTATTTGTGGAGTAAAATTCAAGAATGATATTCATGTATCAAAAATAATTTGGACAGAAAAGAAATCACTTTTGTAGTTAATAGTACCCCGTGAATAGTACCCTAATGAATAGTACCAAATGAATAGTACCCCGTCATGCAAAGTACCCCGAATAAATATTACCTCGAGTGAATAGTAACCCGTCATGCAAAGTACTCCGAATAAATATTACCCCGAGTGAATAGTAACAAATGAATAGTAACCCGTCATGCAAAGTTCATACCCGAGTGAATAGTAACCCATGAATAGTACCCCGAGTGAAAATATTGAAATTTAATAAGAAAGTTCATATCAATATTCCAATGAAACGATACTAGATGAAGCGCAAAATTCAAGGATATTCTACTAATTTCAGGGATTATAGAAGCAGTACTTATCATAGTAAGTTTAGATTTAAGAATATGAAAAGAATTAATATACGAAACTGCAAATAGATTTTTACCCGTCATGCGGTAATTCGCGTAAACAGGTTATTCCCACAGATTAAAGAATGAATACGAAAAAATAATATCCCTTACAATACGAAAGAAATAATACCCCTTACGAATACAAAAGAAATAACACCCCTTACGAATACAAAAGAAATAACATACATTACCGTACGAAAAATAACATATCTTACCATATGAAAAAATAACATCACTTACCATACGAAAATAACATCCTTAACCATACGTAAAATAATGTCTCATACTTTAGTAAGAGATTGGATACACTGCAATAGTGAAGTAGTAGAATATTCTTCTTCTTTCTCTTTATAGTTTCTCTTGTGAGTCTTAGTGAATTGGTGAGAATGAAAGAAGAAATAAACTTCTATTTATAGGAGAATAGACTAAATAGTAATTGATTCACGGACGGTCCAGATTGATTTACTATTAAAACCACCACTTACGGTTTAGATTGATTTACTAGTTAAAACCACCATCGACGGTCCAGATTGATTTACTATTAAAACCACCACCTACGGTCCAAATTGATTTACTATTAAAATCACCATCGACGGTCCAGATTAATTTATTATTAAAACCACCACTTACGGTCCAGATTGATTTATTATTATAACTTCAACCGACGGTCTGAAAAATTAGCACATCTACTCATAGAATAATAAGTCAAACTTATAACAAACGCCTCGTAAAAAATCTCTATATTTATATCAAAAAATTGAATACATATTTACCACAAATCACTTATCTTTAATAAACACATTTTTAATCTTTTAACAATTATTCATCATTAATATTATAACTCACAATATTGACAACCAGATCATTCCCAAGAAAGATGGGGTCTTTCCGATAAAGATTTCTTCTTATTGGTGCGCAATTAAATGACCTAACCCCTTTCCTCGACAGAACTTTCTAGATATTGTCAATAATGCAAATAATAATATGAATAAATGTGTTGTCTCAATTATTGATTTAATAATATAAAATATTGTGCAGATATGCTGTGACAATAATTGAACAAACTGAGTGACTTCTTACGTAAGCATCAATAATCAGAGATACTATGCAATACCGTGTGCTACTGTGTAACAACGCATATTATTGTTCTTTTATCACCAAATGTTTTAACAGATCAACGGTAAAAGTTTTGCCGTTATTTTTATAAAAATGTTATTTATTTCGCTTTTTATATCCGACAGTTATTCCATTGTGGGGTCCACCAATGATTGTGTCGTTGTACGGCTATTCTTTGACAAAAAGAATATTTTCCGACCAAACGAATATTCTCCGACACAACGAATATTTTATATCAACTTGCTTACTTTGTAAAATTTTCACATATCACCCTTAACTTTAACATTTTATCAATTTATTCATTTACTAAATAGAATAATAATTATAAGAAAGTTGAATATTTTCATTTCATAAAATTCGGGGTCTTACAATTTTGACATAATCAAAAAAATTTAAAAGTTTAATCCCCTAATGAAAAAATTGAGAAAACAATTCTCAAAGTGGAAAAAAATTAAAAGTTTAATCCTCTAATTAGAAAAAATTGAGAAGACAATCCCCAAAGTGGAAAAAAATTAAAAATTTAATCCCCTAATTAAAAAAATTGAAAAGACAATCAACAAAGTGAAAAATACTAAACGTTCTTTAAGCTATTATTAAATACAAAAATAAAAATAAAAATCGAACATACGTTGAATATTTAACTTTTCTAAGACCTTTCTACTTCATCAGCACATACGTTCACAACTTTAATAGTATACATTGAAAAAAAAATATAACAATTTACATTTCAAATTCATGTAGTTGAATATTTAACTCTACACTATTTACAAATTCAGCACCACAAAATCTATATATATTTTCCATATTGAAACCCTTTATATTCTTCAAGATTTAATTTGTGGCCAGTGCATGAATAGATTAATTAACAATATATATTACCGATATTTTAAAATTTACAATTATAATGTTTAGATAAATTTTACTCCATATTTATATACGACCAGGTTTCCCTAGTTCCCCCCCCCCCCACCCCACGCCCACCCCCACCCCCACCCCCCAACTCCTCCCCAAGTTCCTATTTGCTCAAGGATACCAGTGTATTGGTGTCTTATATATATACACACACCTTTTATTTACATTTCCCCCAGTCATCGAGTCGCAATATGCAATGAAAAAAAAGGTTTACACTATTATTCAATATGCAATGTATTATCTAGTTTCAGTATGTAAGAATAATATTTCTTTACTTATCTTTGTGGATATATGATCACCATGAAAGTACAAAACTTTCCCCAAGCAATAAGTCAATGAATATAATAAGTCAAGATCATTGGTCCACATATTTATTGTGAAACAGACTGACCTTAAAAGGAGAGACAATTTAGGCTTAACCACATACTAAGAGTTGAAGACCCAACAAAGAAAAAGACATCTAGATTGTACGTAGTCAATGTTAAATCTTAAGTCAAAATTGATGTATATTAAAATTTAATAAATTTAAAAGAAATTTTTAGAAAAGTAATCTATATTGAACTTACGATGCATCATTTATATAATACTCTTAATTCCTGTCTCACAAAAAATATTATTTAATTTTTTGAGTTATGTTATAGATTTTATGATTTTTTTTATCAAATTATAATTGTAACATATATTAATACATGAGATTAGATAAGATTATAAGATTAGTCCACTATATTACATTCCTGATTAAAAAGTTATCACTAATAGTTATTCATATAATTGACAATAAAAAAATCAAAGCCTCAATCATCAACAATGTTCTTCTTAGTCCTAAGTACATCAAAGTCTAATGAAATTTAATCAAGGAGGTATATACAATGAGTGCGAGTGATCAAATTTGCAATCAAAAAGAGTAGTTGATTATTGATGATAATACAAAATAACATAATATTCAACACAATTTCATTACAATGTTACAACTATATATTAAACTAAACATTCATTATATTTAGGGATTGGAAAAATATATATATCTTTAAATTTTACAATTTATAATTGAGAGCCTTCCTGGGAACGGATAGAATATTTGAAGGGAAAAATAAGACAACCAAAAAATTTTAGGGCTCTCATTTATATATCAAAGTATATCGGAAAAATTAAAAGTCTACTTTTTGTTTTTAAAACATGTCAAATGACAGTTTACAATAAAAATTAGGAAAACTAACGTACAAGACTATCTACTAATTAAAATTCGATATTGTTGATCTTTTGATCAAGTCAATTTTACTTTATTTTCACTTGAGATTAGTGTTGTAATTCCGTGTTTTTTTTACGTATAATCCGGGTATAGCATGAATATACAATAAAACCTCTATTTATGAATACTCTATATAAGAATAACATCTATAATATTATAAAAAAAAAATTGAGGCACAACAAGGAAAATGGAACAACAAGGAAAAGGGTGAGCTCAACTAGTCCAGTAAAGAACATTATGACTAAGATAATATAGAACAAATTATCGTTAGTACTCAACAGGAAAAAATCTAATAGAATACAATAGACAATCAGTTTTAAATCAATCTTCGCAGCCGAAATAATAATTCATTAGAAGAGTTAAGTAGAGAATGCAAACTACTATCTTCAATATATGAATTTAAAAGTTCATCATAGATATTTTATCCCTGTAACATCAATCAATATATATCTGGAATCAAATATTCAGCTTTGCACTACAATCCAAAAGATATTCATCAGTTGGTCATGTTCATCTAAACACTTGTTCATCTTTGCACTACGGGCCAAAGATATTAATCAGTCGGTCATGTAATTCATCTCAACACCTGTTCATCTTTGCACTACGGGCCAAAGATATTCATCAAGAAATCATTCATCTTTGCACTATAGGCCAAAGATATTCAGTAATATCATCATTTAGGACTGAGGATGATGAAAAATATTTTAAAGAAAACGAATCCAGTGAAACAAAAGAACAAGTATTAAGGATTCGTACTTTAAATAATTCAAGTTCAAAAATACTTCATAAATAATCAGATTGGAGTAAAATTCAAGAATAAAGTTCAAAACATAGATCCAATCAAAGATAAGAATCATAACAGACAATCTTGGACACAGAAAAGAAAATTTAATTTTTCTGTGAATAGTGTCGTATTCGTGAATAGTGCCGTATACGTGAATAGTAACTCCAACACTAAAAGATAGAAATTTCACAAAAAAACATCATCACGCTTCGTGAATAGTACTCGTAAATAGTAACTCGTGAATAGTAACTCATGAATAGTAACCCCGACATGAAAAAGTTCCAAATTTGATAAAAATTTCCAACCAATATTTTGGCATAATGATATTGAAGAAATAATATCATTTTCGAATAAAATAACATCCCTTACCTCAGAAAGAATAGTACTTCTGACTGGAATACAGGATATAGTGCTGAAAGAACTTGCACCGTATAGCAATACTCAAAGTACTAAAATACTCACAAATACGCTCGATATTATAGAGAGAGAAATCTGTAGTTTCTGGTGTGATTTTCAATTCTAACCTAAGCACCCTATTTATAGAAAAATGCTTAGAACACCAAAACAGAAAATTTAATAAAATATTAATATATATATATATATATATTAAATTTTCCTACGCACACACCAGCTCACAACATCAGCCATCCACCCACAATAAATAAGAAAAACGTTTTTCTCAATTATTTTATTTAAAACTCCAAATAATAATAATTAATTAATTCAGAACTTCAATAATTCATAATAAATAGCCCTTTCTCAGAAAATTCGAATCTCGCGACTTTTTATTAGAAATTCAATTCTCTACAACTTTGCAGACGAAAATTTTTCCAAATTCCAAACAGAAATTGACCGAAATCCATAAAAGGACAATTTTACAGGCTATAATCAAATTTCGATTAAGAAATGGGGTCCACCGACACACAAAACATGTGTTATTCATTTAATGCAACAAAAATACTCTTTCTCCTCATATACTCATATATCCCACATTCATTGTAAAAATATCATCATTATTATATTATAATAATATAATAAATTATTATTTTATCAGAAAAGATAAAATATCAATTTTTAACAATTGTCACTTTAAATATTTTCTCCATCTATATCCACATAAAATCAATATTTTCCTCATCATATAAATAAATAATTAATTATTCACAAATAATATTACAGAATCACAGTACTAGCAACCAGGCCGTTCCCAGGAAAGAGGGGGCTTTCCAATAAAGATTTCTCCTTACTGGCGCGCAATTAGGTGACCAAACCTCTCTTAGACAGAACTTTCTAGATATTGCCAATAATGTTTTCTAATAATATTATTCAGATAATATAAATTATTACTCCGATAATGAAAAATAATGTGTAGTGACAATTATTGAAATAACAGTAATATAAAAAAATCAACGCAACAATTATTGAATCAATAAAATAAAATACTGAACAGTAATTACTGTAACAATTATTGAGTAATGCCTTCTTACGTAAGAATCAATAATTGGTGCAATACTGTGTGCTACTGTTCAACAACGCGTATTACTGTGTTTTAACCACCGGGTATTCCAATAGTATTAACGGTAACAACTGCGTCGTTATTTATAAACAACTTATACTTGTCGTTTTCTTCATCTAATTGCTTTCTGTTATGGGGCCCACACAAGGCTGCGCCGTCGTTCGAATATTCTCCGATAGCAAGAATATTCTACGACCAAACGAATATTCTCCGACAACAATGAGTATTTTATAACCACTTGTTTATTTGAAATATTTGCGCATTATACCCATAACTAACCACATTAATCAAATCCAACCCTTACTATTTCAAAATGATAAATAGAGAAAATTAAATCTTCATTTATAAAAAGTTGGGGCCTTACAATCTCCCTTCCTTATGAAATTTCATCCTCGAAATTGACGTACGTACCTGGTGTTTCGAAAAGATGAGGATACCTCGCTTTCATTTCCGTTTCCAACTCCCAGGTCATTTTTTTTAATAGCATGGTTCCTCCACAAAACATTGACTTGTGGTATGACCATTGTGCGTAGGACATGCTCCTTCTTATCTAAAATCTTGACAGGTACCTCTTCATACGTTAAGTCTTCGGCTATCTCGTCCGATTTTAACTCAATAATATGGTTCGGGTCATCCACATATTTACGTAACTTCGATACGTGAAAAACGTTATGAACATGCGTCATAATTGGCGGTAAAACGAGTATATAGGCCGCAATTCCTATTCGATCTAGTATTTCAAATGGACTAATAAATTGAAGGTTTGAGCTTTCCTCACCTCGCCAATTCTTGCTTTTGGAATAACAACTTCTTGTACCTCCTTCTTCATATTCATCAGTTCCGGTGTGTTGCTTGATCGTTTTTAACTTTATCGATTAAAGTAGGTTCTCCTTATATATCATCACGTGAGTCCCTAGAGTCTTTAACTCTATATCTATCATTTTTAAGTTATATGAAATGGGACTTTGACAATATCGCATTCATACTCGTATACGATCTTTATTCAACACGTCAGCTACCACGTTCGCTTTTCCAAGATAGTATAGTCAGAACTTGTGCTGAAATGAGTCTCCTATTGAGTTCTTCGAAGCTCTTCCCACATTCCTTGCTCCATTTGAATTTTGTATCTCTACGAGTCAGCTGCGTTAATGGAGTAGCGATTCGAGAAAATCTTTCCACAAAATCTTCGATAATAACCAGCTAAGCATAGAAAGCTACGTATTTCGATTACTGACTTAGGTTGCTCTCAACTGTGACTCATATCCCAATCTTGGATAGCACGTCACAATGACACCTATCAGTTTACTACCGCACAAATATGGCGTCCCCTACGGAGAGTCTGGCTTCGGTGCATTCCACAAAGGAAGTCACCAGATAAAGGCTCGGGTACCAAATTCTATAGTTGAATTTTTAACTCCTGAAGTTCAATAGGAGCCATGAGATTTTAGAAATGGGTTTTGTACCAGGTTTAAAGTCGATACAAAATTCAATATCACACTTTGGGAGTAAGCCAAGAAATTCTTCAGGAAATACATCAGGAAATTTACTAACAATAGAAATATCATTCAAATATGACGTATTTTTGTTTAAGTCCATAACATGGGCTAAGAAAACTTGACATCCGTTTTTCAATAAACGAATGACTTTATGGCTTGATATTAAAGTGTTTGACTTCAATGGTTTGGTTGCTTGAATTCGAATAACAGGTTGCTTAGGAATATGAAAACTAACACCCTTACGAAAGCAATCAATTTTGGCATGATGAGTACTTAATCAATCAATCCCCAAAATCACATCAAAAGCAAGTATCTTTAAAGAATTAAGGTCAACAGGTAATGAGATGGTGCCAACTTGGATCAAACAAGATTTATAAATAGTGGATGTGATGAAAGTTTCTCCTAACGGAGTTTCCACAGATAGGTCAAAGTATAATTTCTCTGGAGTCAAGTTTAAACGTTGAGCACAAGCAGGAGAGATAAATGAATGGGTAGCACCGGTATCTAGTAATGTATAAACTTCGCATGAATTTATAATTAGCTTACCCGTGATCACCTCGTTTGGGTTCCTCGCATGTTGACCAGTCATGACAAATGCTCTTCCAGGAGCCGTTGGCTTTGACTTTTCTGGGACAGCCTTTTGAGTCACCATCCCCACTGGGCTTGGTTTCGCTACCGTACAATCTCGAGCGATATGTCCTTCCTTTCCACAATTATAACATACCTTGAAATGTTGTGGACCGTTTGGGCTGATGTGTCCCTCTTTTCCATATTTATAGCATACGATCGGTGGTCGTTCTCCTCCCTTAAAACCAGTTGCTGGTGCTGACATCTTTGCAGTGTTATTATTGAATCTCCTCTTTTTAAAATACCCCCCCGGCTCGCTTCTTCTATTTTCATGGCCACGATTACCACCAGAGTGGTTGTCGCTGTTGTCCGTATTTTTCTTTCTCCACTGGTTATCGTTGTTCTGATGATTGCTGTCATCGGTATAATCCTGGTTACGGTCTCTTGGTTGAACGTACTCGCTATCTCGCTCTAATAATTGAGCCCTGTTGACAACATCTGAATATAAAGAAAATTTATGAGAGATAAGATATTGCCGAATCTCGGGTTTTAAACCTCTCAGAAACATCCTCGTCATTCGTTCCTCATTCTCTACCAAATGAGGTGCAAACCTGGATAACTATGCGAACTTCGTCTCGTATTGGGACACCGTCATTTTGTTTTGTTCTAGTCTAATAAACTCTACCTCTTTCATATGGCGAATACTTTCAGGAAAGTATTTTTCGTTGAAAAGTTTTTGAAACGTTTCCCAAGACATGCGGAGTGCGGCAGGCTGGGTACGTTTCACAGACTCCCACCAGTAATCTGCCTCGCCACGGAACATAAAGGTGGCGAATGGAACCTTCTGTTCCTCGTGCATCCCAAGACATCGAATATCTTGGTAATTTGCTTGACCCATATTTCCGCCATGATCGGATCTGGCTTTCCCTTAAATTCTGGTGGTCCCAACTCTTTGAACTGCTTGGCCGTGATAAGCCGCGCGTTGCTATCATTTCCATCCGTATTCTGTACACGAGTCTCCCTCGTCTGATTTTGTATGAACTGCAAAAAGCTCCTAAACATCCCGTCGTTCATCGTCTGCTCAGTGGTGTTGTTTAAGGAGGAATATTGCCTTCCTGTTGCACGTTCCCCTGGGTGGTGATTAAAGGTGTTTTCACGGTCTCATTAACTCCACCGTTAATATTCTCAGCTGCCATTCTTAAATACTGCCATAAAACAAGGGTTAATTAAACAAATTAACATATCACATATTAACTGTAATACCTGGTAAAAAAATAATAATAATAATGATAATAATAAATAAAGTAAATAGCATTTAAATCTATGTTTTAAATAGAATAATTGGGCTTGTCTTTTATTTGGGTCAATTTGAAAATAATGTTTGTGGGCTATAACAATAAGTGACAGAAAATATTAATCTTGTAAATTTGGGCTTTAAAAGTAATTAAGTTCAATGTTATAAATCCTATTAGGACAAGGATGATTAATTATATATATGACTCAAACCTAATTGTATTGGATTCCATCTATTATGAAGTGAAGAGAAAGGCGGCTAGGAGTACAGAAAATAGAAAGAGAAAAATTCTCCCAACCAAGGTAATACCATTATTTTTATTATTGGGTATTTTTTTTAGTTATTTTATGATCGGAATCTTGCAAGCTTAATTAATTTGATTGTTTATTGTTATAAGTCATTCCTGGAGGGAATCTCAATTAAAACTAGCAAATAAATAAAGAATAAATTAGATTAGCTTGTTTGGAACATGGAGTTATATTTCAAAGTTTTGTTCTATATATTTTAATGCGGTATCATGTTAGAATTTTTTTTTATATATTAGAACGGAGTTGAGAATTATGATTGAGTTTGAAATTAATTAGAATTTGCTTCAGGATATCAGTTTATGAGTATTTCTTGTGAAACAGAGGTAGAATAAATATAAGTACATAGTTAGTACAATGGTATTAAAAAGAAAATATATGGAGTGTAATAATAATAATAATGATTTGATTGCATCTGGGTAGTATGTGAAATGAATGGCATCAGTGTGCCTTTAAAAAAAACGCCTTACGAATAAAATATGTCATGAATAGTAATTGTTTTATTAGACTTATGGATATTTAGACTTCTTTTGAAAATTACAGGAGTGCACAATAGGTGCATGCCTATTATATGGATACATGTATATTAATTTGTAGTCTCCTGATCACATGTTCTTAATAGTACGAATTTTCATGTTTATTGTTAAAAAAATAAAAATAAAATTAATAATTATGTATATAGTATTGCAAAATATTATGTTATACAAAATCTAAATGAATAAATAAAATATTTTGAAATTATAGAGATTATTATTATAATAATAAAATGAATTTATCAATGGGTTAAAGATGAAAGAATATTTTTATAAGTGTACTTATATTTATTATTATTTTGTTTAGTTAGTTTGAACGAAAAGGCGATGATTAAAGGCATATTAAATAGATTATGAATTACTTTGGAATTATTAGTTTGGATTGTTTTTAATTTGAGGTGAATATGTTTAGGTTGCGAATAATGATTTGTATTTGATATTGTTGGCATTTGAGAGTAAGATTTTGTGGAGTGTGCCATAAATGGTTTGAAAGTATCAGGTACGGATTTCTTACTCTTTCTGTGATACTCTTGTTAAATTTGATTTGTTCGTTTTGTCGCTTGTTCAAATTTCGTTATTATTTCACATAATTGTTTCCAGTGAAATAAATATATTAGTTTCATTTTGGAGTTGATACATTGGACTCGTACTTGTACTCTTTGAATCAGGTTATCATGTATAGTATTTATTTTGATAATTGTAGAGCGGTACATGTTGTTACCTTCTTTTTGAGACCTCGTGACTATAATTTGATTTGGTTCAACATGTACATATAGAACCATTTTGTTGGTATTATGTCGCATTTGTTGTGACATAGTCTTTTTGTTAGAATATACCGTAGGGTATACCTGAGCTATAACCACCTGTGGGGGTACCACAGGCATGTCGTCTTGGCACGAGAGGCATGACATTTTTCGTGACGGTGTGATTAGTCCACGGCATCTCCGTTTTAGGCTCCGGAGGAAATGGGCCATTTGGTGTTTTGTTGTGGGAGGCGTATGGGTTAACCCTAGTTTTCTGTTCTGCGGATTGGTGATGTTGTGCCAAACACACCTATCCGATTCGCATACATTAAATTCGCGGTCCAATGTGTGATTTGCCTGTGTGGCATTATTTTGATGTGCATGTGTGGCATTATTTTGACTTGCATGTGTGGCATTATTTTGACTTGCCTGTATGGCATTGTTTTGACTTGTCTGTGTGACAAGATATATTTCTGAGCTCAATCGGTATGAAATAACCCCAGCCATTTATTTCAGCCTATTATTTTATTGGATTAGTTTTGTTGGTTTCTGTTCAGTTCAAATCATTGAGTTAGTTACTTCAGTTCGTTATTTCTTAATTCTTTTATTGGTTTCGTTAATTATGTTGATTCAGATATATTCCATTCAGATCTTTGGATATTATATTTTCATTCGTATTTGCACTTGAGGCTTGCTCAGTATTTTGTCTCAACTATTTTCGTATATCAGTTGTATATCTGTATCCGTACTGGGCAATTGGCTCATGCTGTGTTTTTCTTTCGGCAGGTTTGCAGGGATGATTCAGGGCTAGTGTGATGAGATTTTTGCCTTTGACCATTTAGGTTGATTCGAATTTTAAGTTTTGATTATTTTGACTCAGTTTAGAGAATTGTACTTAATACTTTATTGATGGATCACCACTATTAATATTTTGAGGTTGTTAGTGCTATGTTTATTTATTTTGAGATTTGTTGTGCTTTGCACGTGACCTCCCTTTCCTTTTCAGGAAGGGGGTGTTACATTAACCATATAGTTCGACTGACCAACAAATAAGCTTAGGTATGACATACTAGCGAAGGATTACTTGTCTCTCTCCTCCTAGTACTATTCACCGATCTCCGCCAGAGACTGTATCTCTAAGCTCTGATACCAACTGTGACGCCCCCAAAATAGGTTCAATCCACCCAACCTATTTTGAGTCGCCAAATACATGGTACAGAACAGCTACAACTTTATTAATACAACATAAAAACTATGAGTTTAAATACAAATATTGTCATCTAAACAATATCCACACTCAAATAAGTCATCATTACAATTATTAATACAATATTTTACAGAATAGTGAGGACTACTAGAACAAATTCTAGAACCATCATTCCACACCCCGACTAGTACTCGCTACATTATCGCCTCCTGAGAAGAAAAATGGAACAACAAAGAAAAGGGTGAGCTCAACTAGCCCAGTAAAGAACATTATGACTAAGATAATATAGAACAAATTATCGTTAGTCCTCAACAGGGAAAATCTAATAGAATATAATACACAACCAATTTTAAATCAATCTTCGCAGTGGAAATAATAATTCATTAGACGAGTTAAGTAGAGAATGCAAACTACTATCTTCTATATATGAATTTAAAAGTTCATCGTCGATATTTTATCCCTGTAACATCAATCAATATATATCTGGAATCAAATATTCATCTTTGCACTACAGGCCAAAGATATTCATCAGTTGGTCATGTTCATCTAAACACTTGTTCATCTTTGCACTACGAGCCAAAGATATTAATCAGTCGGTCATGTTCATCTCAAAACCTGATCATCTTTGTACTACGGGCCAAAGATATTCATCAAGAAATCATTCATCTTTGCACTACAGGCCAAAGATATTCAGTAATATCATCATTTAGGACTGAGGATGATGAAAAATATTTTTAAAAAAATGAATCCAGTGAAACAAAAGAACAACTATTAACGATTCGTACTTTAAATAATACAAGTTCAAAAATACTTCATAAATAACCAGATTGGAGTAAAATTCAAGAATGAAGTTCAAAACATAGATCCAATCAAAGATAGGAATCATAACAGACAATCTTGGACACAGAAAAGAAAATTTAATTTTTCTGTGAGTAGTGTCGTATTCGTAAATAGTGCCGTATACGTGAATAGTAACTTCAACACTAAAAGATAGAAATTTCACAAAAAAAATATCATCATGCTTCGTGAATAGTACTCGTAAATAGTAACTCATGAAAAGTAACTCATGAATAGTAACTCATGAATAGTAACCCCGACATGAAAAAGTTCCAAATTTGATAAAAATTTCCAACCAATATTTCGGCATAATGATATTGAATAAATAATATCATTTTCGAATAAAATAACATTCCTTACCTCAAAAAGAATAGTACTTCTGACTGGAATACTGGATATAGTGCTGAAAGAACTTGCACCGTATAGCAATACTCAAAGTACTAAAATACTCACAAATACGCTCGATATTATAGAGAGAGAAAGAGAGAGAAATCTGTAGTTTCTGGTGTGATTTTCAATTCTAACCTAAGCACCCTATTTATAGAAAAATGCTTAGAACACTAAAGCAGAAAATTTAATAAAATATTAATATATATATATATATATATTAAATTTTCCTACGCACACACCAGCTCACAACATCAGCCATCCACCCACAATAAATAAGAAAAACGTTTTTCTCAATTATTTTATTTAAAACTCCAAATAATAATAATTAATTAATTCAGAACTTCAATAATTCATAATAAATAGCCATTTTCTCAGAAAGTTCAAATCTTTCGACTTTTTATTGGAAATTCAATTCTCTACAACTTTGCAGACGAAAATTTTTCCAAATTCCAAACAGAAATTGACCGAAATTCATAAACGGACAATTTTACTGGTTATAATCAAATTTTGATTAAGAAATGGAGTCCACCGACACACAAAATATGTGTTATTCATTTAATGCAACAAAAATACTCTTTCTCCTCATATACTCATATATCCCACATTCATTGTAAAAATATCATCATTATTATATTATAATAATATAATAAATTATTATTTTATCAGAAAAGATAAAATATCAATTTTTAACAATTGTTACTTTAAATATTTTCTACATCTATATCCACATAAATCAATATTTTCCTCATCATATAAATCAATAATTAATTATTCACAAATAATATTATAGAATCACAGTACTGGCAACCAGGCCGTTCCTAGGAAAGAGGGGGCTTTCCAATAAAGATTTTCCTTATTGGCGCGCAATTAGGTGACCAAACCTCTCCTTAGACAGAACTTTCTAGACATTGCCAATAATGTTTTCTAATAATATTATTCAGATAATATGAATTATTACTCCGATAATAAAAAATACTGTGTAGTGACAATTATTGAAATAACAGTAATATAAAAAATCAACGCAGTAATTATTGAATCAATAAAATAAAATACTGAACAGTAATTACTGTAACAATTATTGAGTAATGCTTTCTTACGTAAGAATCAATAATTGGTGCAATACCGTGTGCTACTGTTCAACAACGCGTATTACTGTCTTTTAACCACCGGGTATTCCAACAGTATTAACGGTAACAATTTCGTCATTATTTATAAACAACTTATACTTGTCGTTTTCTTCATCCAATTGTTTTCCGTTATGGGGCCCACACATGGCTGCGCCGTCGTACAAATATTCCCCGAAAGAAAGAATATTCCACGACCAAACGAATATTCTCCGACAACAATGAGTATTTTATAACCACTTGCTTATTTGAAATATTTTCGCATTATACCCATAACTAACCACATTAATCAAATCAACCCTTACTATTTCAAAATGATAAATAGAGAAAATTAAATCTTCATTTATAAAAAGTTGGGGCCTTACAACCTCCCCTCCTTATGAAATTTCGTCCTCGAAATTGACGTACGTACCTGGTGTTTCGAAAAGATGAGGATACCTCGCTTTCATTTTCGTTTCCAACTCCCAGGTCATTTTTTTTAATAGCGTTGTTCCTCCACAAAACTTTGACTTGTGGTATGACCTTTGTGCGTAGGACAAGCTCCTTCTTATCCAAAATCTTGACAGGTATCTCTTCGTACGTTAAGTCTTCGACTATCTCGTCCGGTTCTAACTCAATGCGAGGAACCCAAACGATGTGATCACGGGTAAGCTAATCATAAATTCATGTTAAACTTTCATTACATCCGCTGTTTATAAATCTTGTTTGATCCAAGTTGGCACCATCACATTACCTGCTGACCTTATTTCTTTAAAAATTCTTGCATTTGATGTGACCTTAGGGATTGATTGGTCAACCACTCATCATGCTAAAATTGATTGCTTTTGTAAGGTTGTTAGTTTTCATATTCCTAAGCAACCTGTTATTCGAATTTAAGCAACCAAACCATTGAAGTCAAACTCTTTTATATCAAGCCGTAAAGTCATTCGTTTATTGAAAAACGGATGTCAAGATTGACTTGAACAAAAATAAGTCAGATTTGAATGATATTTTTGTTTTTAGTAAATTTCCTGACGTATTTCCTGAAAAATTTCCTGGCCTACTCCCAAAGTGTGATATTAAATTTTGTATCGACTTTGAACCCGGTACAAAACCCATTTCTAAATCTCATGGCTCTTATTGAACTTCAGGAGTTAAAAATTCAACTGTAGAAGTTTGTACCCGAGCCTTTATCTGGTGACTTCCTTTGTGGAATACACCGAAGCCAGACTCTCCGTAGGGGACGCCATATTTATGCGGTAGTAAACTGATAGGTGTCATTGTGACGTGCTATCCAAGATTGGGATATGAGTCACAGTTGAGAGCAACCTAAGTCAGTAATCGAAATACGTATCTTTCTATGCTTAGCTGGTTATTATCGAAGATTTTGTGGAAAGATTTTTTCGAATCGCTACTCCATTAATGCAGCTAACTCGTAGAGATACAAAATTCGAATGGAGCAAGGAATGTGGGAAGAGCTTCGAAGAACTCAATAGGAGACTCATTTCGGCACATGTTCTGACCATACCATCCTGGAAAAGCGAACGTGGTAGCTGACGTGTTGAGTAAAAGATCGTATACGAGTACGAATGCGATATTGTCAAAGACCCATTTCATATAACTTACAAATGATAGATATAGAGTTAAAGACTCTAGGGACTCACGTGATGATATACAAGTAGAACCAACTTTAATCGATAAAGTTAAAAACGTTCAAGCTACACCCCGGAGCTGATGAATATGAAGAAGGAGGTACAAGAAGTTGTTATTCCAAAAGCGAGAATTGGCGAGGTGAGGAAAGCTCAAACCTTCGATTTATTAGTCCATTTGAAATCCTAGATCGAATAGGAACTGTGGCCTATAGACTCGTTTTACCGCCAAGTATGACGCGTGTTCATAACGTTTTTCGTGTATCGATGTTACGTAAATATGTGGATGACCCGAACCATATTATTGAGTTAAAATCGGACGAGATAGCCGAAGACTTAACGTATGAAGAGGTACCTGTCAAGATTTTGGATAGGAAGGAGCATGTCCTACGTACGAAGGTCATACTACAAGTTAAAGTTTTGTGGAGAAACCATGCTATTGAAGAAATGACCTGGGAGTTAGAAACGGAAATGAAAGCGAGGTATCCTCATCTTTTCGAAACACCAGGTACGTATGTCAATTTCGAGGATGAAATTTCATAAGGAGGGGAGGTTGTAAGACCCCAAATTATTAATAAATAAAATTTAATTTCCTCCATTTATTATTTTTGAAATAGTAAGGGTTGATTTGATTAATGTGATTAGTTATGGGTAAAATGCGCAAATATTTTAAATAAGCAGGTGGTTATAAAATATTCATTGTTGTCGGGGAATATTCGTTTGGTCGTTAAATATTCTAGCTGTCGGGGAATATTCGTACGACGGCGCAGCCTTGTTTAGGCCCCATAACGGAAAGTGATTGGATAAAGAAAATGACAAGTATAAGTTGTGTATAAATAACGACGTAGTTATTACCGTTAATACTGTTGGAATACCCGGTGGTTAAAACACAGTAATACGCGTTATTGCACAATAGCACACGGTATTGCACCAATTATTGATTATTACGTAAGAAGGCACTACTCAATAATTTTTACAGTAATTACTGTTCAGTATTTTATTGATTCAATAATTGTTGCGTTGATTTTTTTTATTTTACTATTGTTTCAATAATTGTCACTATACAGTATTTTCCATTATCGATGCAATAATTCATATTATCTGAATAATATTATTAGAAAACATTATTGGCAATGTCTAGAAAGTTCTGTCTAAGGAGAGGTTTGGTCACCTAATTGCGCGCTAGTAAGGAGAAATCCTTATTGGAAAGCCTCCTCTTTCCTGGGAACTACCTGGTTGTCATTATTGTGATTCTGTAATATTATTTATGAATAATTAATTATTGATTTATATGATAAGAAAAATATTCATTTTATGTGGATATAGATTGAGAAAAATTTTAAAGTCACAATTGTTAAAAATTGATATTTTATCTTTTCTGATAAAATAATATTTTATTATATTATATAATAATGATGATATTTTTATAATGAATGTGAGATATATGAGTATATGAGGAGGAAGAGTATTTTTGTTACTATTAAATGATTAACACATGTTTTGTGTGTCGGTGGACCCCATTTCTTGACTGAAATTTAATTATAGCCTGTAAAATCGTCCGTATGTGGATTTCGGTCAATTTCTGTTTGGAATTTAGAAAAACTTTCTTCTGCAAAGTTGTAGAGAATTGAATTTCCTGTAAAAAGTCGCGAGATTTGAATTTTTTGTTAAAAGGCCTATTTATTATGAATTATTGAAGTTCCGAAGTTCCGAAATAATTGATTTTTAGAAGTTTTAATTATTTATATCAACAAAAACGTTTTTATTGTTTTGGTTTGCCCCCCATGTGTTGTAAACATGCTGATTTCAGGAGTCTAGGTTGGCGTAGGAATATGTATATATAATATATTATTATTATATTAAATTTTCTATTTTGGTGTTCTAAGTAATTTCCTATAAATAGGGTGCTTAAGTTAGAATTGAAAATCACACCAGAAACTAAAGATTTCTCTCTCTTTCTCTTTCTATAATATCGAGCGTATTTGTGAGTATTTTAGTACTTTAAGTATTGCTTATACGGTGCAAGTTCTTTCAGCACTATATCCAGTATTCCAGTCAGAAGTACTATTCTTTCTGAGGTAAGGGATGTTATTTTATTCATAAATGATATTATTTCTTCAATATCATTATGCCGAAATATTGGTAGAAATTTTTATCAAATTTAGAACTTTTTCATGTCGGGGTTACTATTCATGGGTTACTATTCACGAGTTACTATTCACGAGTTACTATTTACGAGTACTATTCACGAAGCATGATGATGTTTTTGTGAAATTTCTATCTTTTGGTGTCGAAGTTACTATTCACGTATACGGCACTATTCACGAATACGACACTATTCACAGAAAAATTAAATTTTTCCTTTTCGTCCAAAATATTTATTATGGATACTAGCTTTGATTGTATCCATGTTTTGATCATTCTTGAATTTTACTTCAGTATGATTATTTATGAAGTATTTTTGAACTCGGATTGTTTAAAGTACGAATCCATAATACTTGTTCTTTTGTTTCACTGGATTCGTTTTCTTTAAAATATTTTTCATCATCCTCAGTCATAAATGATGATATAACTGAATATCTTTGGCATGTAATGCAAAGATGAATGATTTTCTGATGAATATCTTTGGCCCGCAGTGCAAAGATGAACAGGTGTTGAGATGAACATGACCAACAGATGAATATCTTTGGCCTGTAGTGCAAAGATGACTATTTGATTTATGATGTATATTGATTGATGTTACAGGGATAAAATATCGATGATGGACTTTTAAATTCATAGATGATAGTAGATTTCATTCTCTACTTAACTCTTCTAATGAATTGTTATTTTCACTGCGAAGATTGATTTAAAACTGGTTGTCTATTGTATTCTATTAGATTTTTCCCTGTTGAGGACTAACGATAATTTGTTCTATATTATCTTAGTCATAATGTTCTTTACTAGGGCTAGTTGAGCTCACCCTTTTCCTTGTTGTTCCATTTTTCTTCTCAGGAGGCGAGAATGTAGCGAGTACTAGTCGGGGTGTGGAATGATGGTTCTAGAAGTGGTTTTAGTAGTCCTCACTATTTTATAAAATAGTGTATCAATAATTGTAATGAGGACTTATTTGAGTGTGGATATTGTCTAGATGACAATATTTATATTTAAACTCACGGTTTTTATGTTGTATTAATAAAGTTGTAGTTGTTTCTGTACCATGTATTTGGCGACTCAGAATGGGTGTTGTATACCTATTTTGGGGGTGTCACAACTGCCTCCACCAACAGATCCTCGGATGTACCCGATGGCGAAAAGGCTAAAGGGACATACAAGGGCGGCAGTATTTCACAGTTACAGCATATCACTTCCTGGGTACGTATTTACAAGTTTTAATATGTTTACAATCATGAATTCTAGAAAATATATCACATTTTTACTTAGTAATATTGTGCTATTTTTTGTATAGGAGTCTCAGTCTCAAGGTACACCTATCCATTGGCTGGATGTGTACGTGGCCACCCGTGATGGTCTGCCTGATGCTATCCAGATAGCGGTAATAAGTTTTAACAACTTGATCTTGTTTATCAATGCTTACAGAATTTATTTTTAACTATTTAATTGTTAACATGATGACAGGATACTTATAAGCGTTTATTGAATGAGCGTTATCCTGAAGGCACTCCACGTCCGACTATTTATCAAGAGCTGTAGGAGAGGGCGTCTGTTGTGAAGAAGAACTACATTAAAGGTTCAAGGACAACGACGACGCCCATCCTTCAGTGGCTCAGGCAGCTCTACTGCCCAGTCTTCACAGTTATAGAGTCATCCAGCTGTTCATACTCCGGATGACTGTGTGAGAGCTATATGTCGAGATCGAAATCTTTTGAAGATACATGGCGGGCATCTGGGGGCTCTTGATCCTGAGGAGTTAGCTGAAGCAGTAGCGACAGCAGCAACAGGACAGCATGGGGATGGCGACGAGGTATAAAATTAATTTGTTATATATATTGTCGTAATATATATCAGTATCAACATAGTTACTATATTTGTAACTTGTTTTATTATTTTGTTAATTATAGGGTGATCAAGGAGGCGATGATGATTGACGTACCTGCTTTAGATCAGTTTTGTAGTTATAGTATAAGCTTGTACTTGTATATTCATTATTTGGATGTCTGTATGTTACTTAAACAAGTTTTGAAATGTTATTATATTTATTCAATTCATATTAGGTTCTAAAGGTTTAAATACTAGTTTGGTGTATGTTGGTGGACGATGGATGTTTATATTATTTTGAATGCTGTTTATATTGTTGTGATTGTGTGTTGGGATAAAGCAGGTACAAAACAGGTACAGATTTTTGGGAATTCTGCAAAACCACAAAAATCTGGTTTGCATTCTGTTTCATATCAGCGACCGCATGCGGTCGCTGATCGTTAGTAGCGACGGCTAAACATTTAAGGGTATCCGCGACCGCATTCAATCGCTGATAGCAGTCGCGGCCACGTGGACCACGTTAGCTTTGGCCCTGGACCATGCTGACTCAGCTTAGCAACCGAATTTATTATATCGGTCGCTAATAATGGTCGCAGATGGGTCGGTCGCTAATAGGGGTCGCTGATGTGCATCCCAGCGACTAGATTTTATGCGACGACTATCAGCGACTGCACTCGGTCGCTGATAGCTATCTGCTACCAAATGCGGTCGTGATTACGCGGTCGCTGATAGACCATTTTCTTGTATTTTATTTGTAATTAAGACCATCTCATTTAAATTGTTAGTAACTTATAAAAAAATAATTTAATTAACACATATTTTTGGATAAGTGATACAAATATTAAAAAATTTAAACTAAATTATTAATGGAGCTATTCTAATTAGAGTGATTGAGTATGTTGATAGTTTAGTTTTTGGTGTTTAACAAGGTCAGAATGCCTGACAGTGCAAACCGTTAGCGAGAACTCCAGCGTAGCATCAGGAATAGTCTGGTGATGTAATCCGTTGAAAACTACTTCAATGAAGGTCAGAATGATTGACAGTGCAATCGTTGGTGACAACTCCAACGTAGCATTGAGATTGGTCCGGTGATATAAGCTGTTGAAAACTACTTCAATGAATGTCAGAATGATTGACATTGTAAACCGTTGGCGGCAACTCCAGCGTAGCATCGGGAGAGCTCCGGTGATGTAAGCCGTTAAAAACTGCTTCAACGAAGGTCAGAGTATCTGATATTGCAAAATTGTTGGCGACAACTCCAGCGTAGCATCAGGAAAGATCTGATGATAAATCCCCAGCCGAGGCACCGCGAAGGTTCGGTGAATACAAACCGTTGTAAACTACTGCTCAAGTAGGCACCGAGGAAATTCAATGATGGTCAACCTTCACAAAATTACCGTTCGAGTAAGTATTATGAGGATGCTGTGAAAGCAAGCAGTAAAATAAATCTCTTCAGCAGAGTTATCGGCATCAACCTGATAGAAAACCAAAGCGGTGGTGACAATCCCAGCGTTACGGCAGGAAGAATCCAATGATGGTAACCAAGCCAAGCTATCATCAGGATAAACATCAATAATCCCTAAAGAGTTACTCGAAAAAGAGAAGAACATCTTCGGCGAAAATAAAGTCAAAAAGCACAAGAACGTTGGTAACAACCTCAACGTCAAAATCCAATGGTCTCAGTCATAGAAAAACCTCCACAACAGGGATCTTGAAAACATGTCTACAACTTGTCATTGAATCAATCTCAATAGCATAAATGGACATTTCAAATCGTTGGCGACAACCCCAGCGTAGCATCGAGAAAAATCCAGTGATAAAGCATGGTAAACTACTGTTCGGGTAGACATCAAAGCGATTCAGTGGAGACCATCATTGACAACTCCATCCCCAATAGAAATGGCGAGAGCAAGCAGTTACAAGATATCGTTGGAAATAATTCCAACCAAAAAACATTCAGCATCCATAACATCACATCACGTTGCATTGCATGGCATCATTTAATCTTGCCGTATTTCAAGTGTCTAGTAATCTTTATCATGTTCATGCCATTACATTGCATAAACATGATAGAGAGGGGCATCTGTAGACACTCGAAATTATTCATTCCTGTTACTAACCATGCAGGAGGGAAAAATCATCTTTTATCTTCCAGAGAAAACCCTGGAAGTCAAAAGATCAAATCCAAACCCCAGAGATAACCGCGGGAGATCAAGCTAAACCCCGAAAACAACCCTGAGAGATCAAGTCCAAGCCCGGAGATAACCCCGAGAGATCAAACCATCCTCAGATACAACCCTGAGGACTGTCAAAAGTCAACAGCAGTCTAATCTCGGAGACATTCCTGAGAAAAGACAGCTACAACTGCATCAAACCCGGAACCAACCCGGGAGGGGCAAAATAGTAATTTTTCCAACTTAACATCAATTCAGCCTAAATCACTGCAAAAAAAGTCATGCAAAACCATAACATCATTCCCAAGTGAAAACAACACAAGACAGCTCAACGGATGGACTGCAAAAACTCGAAGATCTGGTCATGGACCCATCTTCCCGAATTCAAAAAATGTGAAATCACATGTCATTGTGTAGCGCTCGTCAAGGGCTTTCCGGAAAGGTATAGCACGCCTCCATCAAATTCTCGGATTGAAAGTTATGAAGGTTCGAGCGGACAACGCGTAAAAAAACTCTGTCCATTTCAGCTCTTAACCCCTCCTATATTATTCCAAACTTCAATATTCTTCTTTCTAAACACTTGTATACATATATTCTACAACATATCAATTTTTAACCGGTGAAAATTGAGTTTTCAAGCTCCAAAAGCGATGAAGCCTTTTTTGCAGCACACTGTAAGATTTTTTTAGATTTGAAGCTTTCTACTGCTTTAATATATATATATATATACACACACACGGAGCCGTTCAGGAGCATTACCCTTAAAGAGGAATACTCCCTTAAACGACATTACATACTTAAGGCTTCCGTGCTTTTTCATTTTTAACATTCTCTCTCCTCAAAACGAGATTCAGACTCTCTCTTCTCAAACACGAGCTTCAGGCTTCCTTCTCCAAATTGATCAAAATAGAACGAAGCCTATAAAGAAACCAAATCTACCCACAAAACCTTCTCCAAATTAGAATCGAATGAAGAACGAAGAACGAAGTCCTCGAATCTTCACAAATCGAAATATTGCCCTAGAATCGGAACCTTCACAAATCGAAAGTCGCTTCAAATCAAGGTACTATCTAACCCATTTTCTTGATTCTTTCAGTCACTCTTTCATTGATATACATGGAGTATCTTATTTATTTTTCTGTTTTGTTCTACATGTTGGTTGTCCTTGGGATAATATTTTTCTGTTCTGTTCATATGTGTTTTGATCTTGTTTTTCATAGAATCCTTACTATTTTACAACAAATTGTTGCAGCAAATTCGTTTGATTAGTTCTTGAAGAAGCAAGGGTTTCAAGAAAAAAAAATTCCAATTGGGTACTTTATGAGTGCTATAAAATTTTGCCAGAAATCTTGAACCAACAAGGAAACAACAAATGGTTTACAATGTCTTTAATAACAAAAAATGGTTTTCTGTTTAAAAATAATAATGTTTTAACTCTCTCAATTTTAATCCTAAACTATGAATGTGTTTTATTTTGTTATCACTACAGGGTCGAAATTGAGATAATGGTAATACTTTGTATAACTTAATTGTGATGTCCTGTAAATTTTCTGCAAAGTTGTACTCTTGCTTTATTATTATTCAATTTAGGGTAGCTAGTTAATTAATTAGATCAAACTAAAAGTGTTTATTTTAATTTTAATTCGATCAAAATTAATTAGACTCTCGCCGATTATTTATGCCCGGATCATCGATCCGTGGCTTTTTCTCTTATATATATATATATATATATATATACTTACTAGTTTGGCCTGGATTCTAAATTTGAGGCATTCCATGATTCTTTGAAAGTAAGTAAAAGCGTGGAGCCACGGGATATATTTACATTCAACAGTCATGCCTGGAATCTAAATTCGTTGTTTTTTAGTGCTTTAATATATATATATATTAATTGTTTACTGCGTTTAAATATCTGTTTTAAATGTTCATTCAATGTAAATCTATAATATTTAAATTTTTGGACTAGATTTATCTAAATCTAGTCATATCTAACTTTTAATCGGTTCAAAGTTGCAAAACAGGAACCGTTGAGCTAGAATGGCTAAGATTTATTTAAATCTAGTTTTCTTTCTAGTTTTTCTGTGTGAGCCTAGGAGCCACGGGATTTAAAATTTAGCTGACGGATCTAGATCTGGTTCTCATGATGGACCTTTTTCAGTTGTACAGCTAGCTTGTAAATTATTTGTGGTGTTTGTACATCCTACCATGACTTTCATGGCCATAAGAAGCCTGACACTTATAAGTTATATGTATATTATTTTTTCGAAGAAGCTTCGCATCTCGAGAATAAAATCTAATCAAGCCAAATACGGGATAAAATTAAAGTATCAAATGCCTCAATTACTATGTGAGCATAAGGGTTTGACAACCTGTTTTCAAAACATCATTTCTACACATATTGTTTAAAATTGAACTTTCATAAAAATCAAGTCTTTTGTATATAGGTGCAAACGAAGCATAGCATTACTTCCAAATAATGCACTTAGGCCCAATAAACACACACACACACACTTCAAATAAATTAGGAAATTAAAAAGACGCAGTAACCGTGTTCTCACAGAAGTCAAGGGTTGCCTAACACCTTCCCCCCGCTTAATCAAGCCCCCGAACTCTATGAATCTCAGTTTCCAAGGCGTGTTAAACAGAGTCCAATAACAGGGCCTTTGTGTAAACCTTTTCAAATTCGGTTTAGTTGATACAACCATTTCAAAACTACCAACTAGCAACTCTGAATTTTTAAATCGTCGACATTTTGTGTCGGACTCTTTTCAAACTCGCCCTTTCAAAAAAAAATCAACATATAGAAAACATAAAGGGTAAAAAGAGAAATTTTAAAGAAAAGAAAAAATTTCCCGACGTCGACAGGTTAAAATTACACATTTACTTACATAGAATCATTATTTGATCTAAGCATATTTGATCTATCCGCTTACAAAGAAGCATATTTTTCTCAAATATAAAAGTCTTTGAATTTTTTATAAAAACATCTGCTCTTTAACTGTTATCTGCTTATTTGAGAAGGTTTAAATATAAAAGTTATTTAAACTTTTATATATCTATACTAAATTGTATTTGTTTATTTAAGAAGCAAAATTCTGACAAACACTTTGTAAAAAGGGAAAATGGTAGAATTAGTTTATTGTATGTGCGTGTGAGAAAGACAAGTAATTCTTTTATCAAGACCAGAGTCTTAGAGAGGGCAGCTGGGAGTTGGGTTTCTAGTGTACTTGTGAGGTGAGGAATAGGATGTCGTTTCAAGACCAGATCATAGAATAGAACTGAACTCAACAGAAGGAACAACTAACATTGAGGAGGGAGTTGAGAGTTTGTTGTCCAAAATAGGTAGTTGTGTATAGTTAGAAGTTTATCTATAAAACTTTATAAAGGTTTCTCCGCCTACTTAAGGAGTATTTATTACTGATAGTAACATGATCTCAAGTACTGGAGAGGAGCTTGGAACTGGACGTAGCAACATACCCTGGATGTATGTTGTCAACCAGACAACTCTCTTTGCATTGTACGATTAAATTTTTATTGACTTACATATTTATTTTAACACTGCAAATTAATTGATTAAAAATTCAAAAAGGCCTAAAATAAATTTAAAATGGTAATAATCTATTCACCCCCACCTCCCTTCTAGATTATTATTGGACTTTCAGAATAACTTGATCAAACAAACAACTATGTACGAGTTCGGATCATTTGGTGTTCGCGAACATGATCTAGTTCGCGAACAGTTCGCGAACAAGTCGAACACAAGCTTGTTCGCGAACATGAACAGTTTGTGAATGTTCACGAACACAAATTTGTTCACGAACACCAAATTTGTTCACGAACACCAACTTGTTCGCGAACATAAACTTAGAACTCTAAAACAAAAAAATAGTTAATTAAATACCAAAAATGTCTTCTAGAGTAAGTAATTCAATCAAAAATTAAATCAAATATTGTAATCATCATTCTTATAATAGGATATAATCATATAAATATAATATATATCATATTATATTATTATCATATTATCATTGATATATAAGTCTTATATCACATTATATAAGACTTATTTAGGAATAAGATATAATATATATCATACTATCATATATATATATATATATATATATGTGTGTGTGTGTGTGTGTGTGTGTGTGTGTGTGTGTTAAATTAGTAGTAGTGGATTAATATTATTATTTATTACATAATTAATGTAAAATAAATGAATAATACTCTATCTATTTCATAAAAATAGTCTCATTTAAAAAAATTATAATAAAAAATATGAAATTGTAAAATTTTAAGATTTAAAATAATGTGAATTTAGTTGATTTAGATTAATTCATTATCTAATAAACTAATATTGTTGACTTTGAAAATTTGAAATGTATTAATACCAAATACTTCCTCCGTTCCTCCGTTCTGAAATATAAGTAATAAACTGATCAAGTATGAATTTTCAAAGTCGATAGGAAATATTTTTAATTCAAAATAGATATGATAATTAACTTTTAAATACAATAAATTTTGAGAATTACTTTATAAAAAGTTTTTAATTTTCATAATTATATTATTTAAAACTAAATGAATTAACTACGATTCAAAGATCAAAGGCTTAAAAGTCAAAGCTATTTAGAAACTTTGTTTCATTTTTTTAAAACATTTTTGCTTATTCTAATTTAAATTAATAACTCATTTAAATTTCATGCAAACGATACTGTAACATATTGTTTAATTGGATTATTAAACACTAATTTTTATCATGAATATGATTAGTTAATTGTATAATTAATAAATCAAAGTTAGTCAATCACTCTCTCTCACTGTCTCACATATATACTGTAAGTCTGTAACACTAAAAAATTTAAAAATTGGTAAAATCAAGTTTGCACTTTTAATTACATAATTGATAGTTGATGTATATAATATACAATAGTAATTGTGCAATGATTATTACTCTATTACTGAAGTCTCGATACATTGATGACTTGATTTCTCTAATCTATATATCGGTTTGACAATTTCAATAACTCATGTAAATGTAAGCAACTTTATTGTATCATTCTTTAATTATGTCAAATTGGCATTGCATGATGATTAATAACTTTATTTATGTGTTTTATGACATGGTTTATAATTTATTAAATTATTAGGGATGTAAATTATAAGAATCCAACAATCATTGTTAAAAGATTTATGAAAACATTAAAATTATTTTAATTAAATTAGAATTTAGTGGTGAAGAAGTACACATTATTATTTAATAAAAATGTTTACTTATAATCAATTATTAAAAAAACAAAAAGATGTATCGGTAATAAAAAAAAATTGTTACAAATTTAACAATTATTGATAAGACACTTTAGAATTTAATATGAAATAATCAATTATTTATATTCAAAATTTTAGAAACAATTTAAACATATAAGAAATCGAACTACTCGAACCGATCTCGAACTTATCGAACCGATCTCGAACTTATCAAACCGAACTCGAACTTATCGAACCAAATCGAACCGAACTTGAACTATTCGCGAACAAAGACGAACCGAACTACATGGTTCGTGAACATGTTCAATTGAGTAATCGAACATAACATTATGTGCGAACTCGACTCGACTAGACAAGCAACTCGAACCGGTTCGCATACAGTTCAGTTCGTTTGCAAACCAAACCACAACTCTCTGTTGACTAGCATCAACAAGGTCAAGTGTGTTAATATTCTTTTTGGTTATGAACATCACGAATCTGATTATCATGAAGTTAACTTCATGGTAAGTTGGTCAATTGACTAATATACTATTTACACGCAAAGACAGAGATCACCTCCCGGACGCGTGTCGACACTGTATTGGTCAATTAACTAAAGTTAACTTCATGCTAACCACTCCCGAGCATCACCCGATAAGTTTTACACACACACACACACATACACACACACATATATATCTCACTCTGAAAAACTTAATATTAGTCTTGTATTTTAAAATATATTTTAAAACAGAGAATATATATATATATATATATGAGCAAGGATCAAGAGCATTCTTCTAAAATAACATTCCTCCTTAAATAGCACTCTTTTATTAAAACGACGTCGCTTTAGAGTGGCCGCGGGTGACATTTTTATAAATAAATGGAAAACAAGTGGGACCACTCTTTTTTAAGTCACTTCAAAACGACGTCATTTTTAATAAAGGACTGTTATTTAAGGAAGAATGTTATTTAAGAAGAATGATCGTGATCCTTGCTCATATATATATATATATATATATATATGGACTATATGTATATACACAGCTGTGTATTACACAGTAGACCTATGACGACAGATTTTTTGGGCTATAATGACGGTAAACTGTCGCCATAACCCAGAATAGCTATGGCGACGGATGAAACCGTCGCTATAGCCCAAAAAACTGTAGTCATAGCCTACTGTATAATACACAGCTGTGTACATACATTTTTTCATATATATATATATATATATATATATATTCTTTGTTTTAAAATATATTTTAAAATACAAGACTAATATTAAGTTTTTCAGAGTGAGATATTTTCAAATTCAAAATTAATATAAATTAATTTAATTTTAGACAATATAATTACGAAAGTTAGAAACTATCTACATACGATTACTAATTACAAAATTAATTGTTTATAAAATTAAATGAGTCAAATCAATTTTATATTTGAAAATATTTTAAATTTACTTTAAAAATCAAATTTAATCATATATTTTAAAACGCAAAAGCTTCTTTTTTTCATTTATTTATTACTAAAACCAACCCCTTAATCAAAACCTTGCTGAAACACTATCACAATACAAAAATATCTTCCACTCGTATCAAAAGCTTTGTATTTGGAGCTTCCCCTCCTATGCAAGATGTTTAGGCAAAATTAAACAAAGCCTACGAGTGAATATATATATATATATATATATATATATATATAGAGAGAGAGAGAGAGAGAGATGTTTAAGCAAAGTTAAGATCATATCTCGATTGATTTGTATCCCACAATTGAATTTGATCGTAGACAACCACAATGCTTCCATCCATTAACAGAGAAAGAAAGTCGACATTTGGAATACACCTTGGGCAGGGCAAAGGAGAAGATACTATTCAGCTCATCCATACGGTCTTGAGTTTCGATTTTGGCCTTGGCGAAGTTCAGATCTGGGTTTTGCAACTTCAACAAATATAACTCTGCCATCAAGAAACTGAGAAGAAAGTGAAGTTAGCACCTTTACATTTTCACATATAATTACATTTGTTAAGAAAGACTGGATGAAACCAGTGACTGAATAAGTTGTCATAATCTAATTTACATGGTTCCATTCATTTGGTCTTCAAATCTTTTTAAATGTTACATAGAGTCCAAATCAAACAGCCAAAACCTGATCACTATACTTCCAATTTTCCACTAGTACATCAAACATAAAGGTATTAATCAGAAATCATTTCCAAAACCGATACTTCACAGTTAGCCAACATTGCAGTGACTAGATCATTAATATAATACACCTATTTGATTGCCAAACAAGGAAAAGGAAGAGGAGAACATAATAAAACACCACACAAACACCCCTGCAGCATTCTTTTTGACATATATAGTTCTTATTTCAACATATAAACATGATATATAGAGTAGTAAATTTAAGAAAAACCTATCCAGAGGACCACATGCCCTATGTTCAAACTTGAAATAGGGTGAACAAAATTTGCAACCTCTAGCATTTAAATTTCAGTTTATTGCCCAACAATCTATTAAGATTATCTATTAGATTATGCACATGTTTCGAGACCTTTCACGCACTAATATAATAGCATAGGCACTAATCTGGAAATGAAAGAATCATTAGTTTTTGCAAAATCTTAGCCACTGAAAATAAATATGAGAGGTGCATCTGTCTCTAGAATCTTAATACAGCGGCTGAGTAGCATACCTTTCCATGCATTCCCTCGATGGCCTTCTTCGATTCCTCCTCTGTTGCGTAACGCAGGAAAGCAAAGCCTCTTGGCCTATTTGCTATTTTGTCCATCACCAGATTAACTGAAAAATCAAAAAATTAATGTCTAGTAGAGCATTGAAGGCCTCTAAAGCCAGGAGAAGACGACGACGCAAATAAAGTTTATTCTTTTTGACATATATAGTTCTTATTTCAGCATATAAACATGATATATAGAGTAGTAAATGTAAGAAAAACCTTCTACGAGCTTGCCAAAGTTTTCAAAAGCATTTCTCAAGCTCTCTTCAGTGGTACGAAATGAAAGTCCTGTACACAAGAAGCAAATACATTAGTACATCCTCGAAATATAAAAACAAAACAGAGAGAGAGAGATTAACAATTGGTCATTGTTGAGTTTCAAGCTTGCTTAAGCAACAGGAGTTTTTATATCATATATAGGGCGACAGACAAATAGAAATAACGAAAAGCATCCACTAGTACATTTAGTTTGTTTTGATTGTTTCAGTTGCAGGGCTTCACCTAGGATAGAGGGATTGATGTAGGATGGTCCGAGACCGAAGAAAACGAGCTATCGGATAATATGATTATTGCCTTGGAGTATCATGAACGGGATGATCGTCAGAAACGACGAGGTCACCTTCGTCATTAATCCTTTCCGCTTCGGGACAAGCGTTCGGTCGGTCAAGAGTTCGGCATCAATTCAATCAGCTTCGGGAACACTTTCACCTTCGACTTCGGGAGAAGAAGGGCATTTTTACTTCGAAGCTCGACAGATCTAGTTTAAATTGTTTTCTTTTCTATTTTTATTATATTTAATTAACTTTTATTATTTGTTAGTTTGTTATTTTTTCCGTAAATTTAGGAAGTTTGTTAGAATCTTTTCCACATCCCATATCTCTAGGAATATTCTAGAGTGACTTGGGGATAAAGTTTGCTATCTATATAAACCCGGCTTGTGGGTTGAATTGGAACTTGAATTTGATAAATACAATATACACATTAGAGAGATTTCTCTTTGTTTTCTGGCGAATCTCGTGTTCATTATTTGTGAATTCAATTGTTTACCAGCCCGCAGGATAATCGCTATCCCGCCCGGCGTCAGTTGGTATCAAAGCTCAAAGCATTCTTTCTGGGAGTAGACTCATCGGTTTTAATGGCTGGTGGTCGTGGTCGTGGTTGTGGTCGTAAAGGGCAGATTCCGACTGAGGAAGTCCCGCGTCGTGATCGTAACATCCAAGACGTGATGATTGAGAATTTACAGAGACAGATTACAGAGCTAACCCAGCGCCTAGCAGCGCAAAATCTGGGGCGTCGTGGACAGGTTCTGAAGGAGGAAGTCCCACATCTTGAACACGATGAAGAATCCTATGATTCTGAATCAAGTTACGAAAACCCTTACCACCATGGGAGGCAACTATGGGAGCGGCGTGACCGTGAGGACCATCGCCGTAATCTGGGTTTCAGAATGGAGCTACCGGAATTTTCTGGTACCCTACACGAAGAAGGATTGATCGATTGGATGAACAAGGTAGAGCGTATCTTTGATAATACGGAGGTTCCGGATAACGTTAAAGTGAAACTAGTTGCCATCAAATTGAAGGGCCGAGCGTCTGCTTGGTGGGAACAGATGAGGCGTTCAAGAGAGAGACAAGGAAAGTCTAAAATCACCAAGTGGGAGAAGATGAAGAAGAAGATGCAGAGTCATTTTCTTCCTTTTGGATACACTCAGTCTCTATTTAAGAGATTGCATCTATTAAGGCAAGGTACTCGATCTGAGGATGATTATACTGAAGAATTTTACCAATTGATAGCAAGGAATGATATATTAGAAACTGAAGAACAAATGGTGGCACGGTACCTGGGAGGATTAAAGTAGCCGTTGTAGAGCGCCCTTAGTCTCCATTCACTTTGGACTGTTTCTGAAGCATATCAGCGAGCTCGGGAGGCAGAGCAACAACAGAACAGTAGACTGATACCAAGGAGCAATCCCCTCAACAAACCGAACCCATCCCCACAGTTCTGTACTACTCCCCAACCTCTGGGTAACTTTAATTCTAGCATCAAGTGCTTCAGATGTGGAGAACCAGGACACAAAGCAACCGAGTGTCGTAAGTCTGCTAACCAGAAGGGTAAAAATCTTTTTATTGAAGAAGGCATGATCGATGAAGCAGAGGAGTTCGGAAAGCCTATATATGATGAGCACGAGGACGAAGATGTATTGTATGGAGACGGACAGGAGACCCTAGTCGTTCGCAAAAGTCTGTTAACTCCGAAAGAAGAATCCGAAGAGGATTGGTTGAGGACCAATATCTTCCACACTACTTGTACAGTGGCGGAGAAGGTCTGCAAAGTAATTATTGATAGTGGCAGCTGTGAGAATGTGGTGTCTGAAGAGGCTGTTCGAAATTTAAATTTAAAAACGGATCGGCATCCAAATCCATATAAGTTGTCGTGGTTGAATAAAGGCAGTGAAGTAACCGTTGACAGAAGATGTCTAGTATCTTTTTCTATCGGAAAGAAATACTTTGATAACGCTTGGTGCGATGTAGTGAAAATGGATGCTTGTCATATACTATTGGGCAGACCATGGCAATATGACTGAAGCGTCATCCATGATGGTCGAAAGAATACTTACTCCCTCAGCATCAAAGGGAAGAAGGTTGTGTTATCACCTCGACGAGAGGAAGACAGTTCGGCTCGAGCAGTCAGGAATCCGAACCTACTATCTATGACAAGGTTCCTAACAGAAGTGGAGCATGAAGGAGTTATGTATGCATTACTTCCTTGTGAAGACAGTTCGACAAATGGAACTGCAGAAGTGTCAGATGAAGTGCAAAGGCTGTTAACATAGTTTGCTAACTTAATGCCCGAAGAACTTCCATCGGGATTACCACCATTAAGGGATATAGATCTTATTCCAGGATCAAGTCTACCGAACAGACCAACCTATAGACTCAGCCCCAAGGAGTCCGAAGAACTACAAAAGCAGGTGATGGACTTAATGGAGAAGGGGTACATTCGGGAAAGTATGAGCCCTTGTGCAGTACCAACTCTATTAGTTCCAAAGAAGGACGACTCATGGAGGATGTGCATCGACAGTAGAGCAATCAATAAAATCACAGTGAAGTATCGTTTTCCGATACCTCGTCTGGATGATATGTTAGATCAGTTGTTCGGTGCAAAATTCTTTTCAAAAATCGACCTGAAGAGTGGATACCATCAAGTTCGGGTAAGACCTGGAGATGAATGGAAGACAGCCTTCAAAACACAACAAGGCTTATATGAATGGCTGGTTACACCCTTCGGCCTCTCCAATGCGCCCAGTACCTTTATGAGGTTTATGCATCAAGTGCTACGACCCTACATGGGAAAATTTGTGGTTGTCTACTTTGACGACATCCTTATATACAGCAAGACATCAGAATTACATCATGAGCACCTCCGAACTATATTTGAAACCTTGAGGAAGGAACGGTTGTTCATAAATCAGAAGAAGAGTTCTTATTTCACAACTTCATTAACCTTCCTCGGTTTTGTTGTTTCCACCGAAGATGTTCACACCGATCCAACCAATATCGAAGCAATCTCGGCATGGCCAACACCAAAGACCATACATGATGTCAGAAGCTTTCATGGATTAGCATCTTTTTACAGACGGTTCATCTGAGACTTCAGCACGATGGTCGCGCCTATCACTGAATACCTCAAGGGAAAATCATTTCAATGATCCCAGGAAGCCGAAGATAGCTTTCAGTTGATCAAGAAGAAGATGACCGAAGCACCCGTACTAGCACTTCCTAACTTCGAGAAGGTCTTCGAAGTAAACTGGGATGCCTCAGGAGTGGGTTTTGATGGTGTTCTTAGTCAAGAAGGTCGTCCAGTGGCTTTCTTCAGTGAAAAATTATCAAGGTCAAGAAAGAACTATTCTACTTATGATCTGAAATTCTAAGCCCTAGTCCAGACGAAGCATTGGCGTCATTATTTAATACAGAAGGAATTCATTCTCTTTACCGATCATGAAGCTTAAAAGTATATTAATGGTCAGCACAAGCTCAGCCGAAGACATGCTAAGTGGGTAGCGAACTTGTAAGAGTTCACTTTCACTCTTCGACATCAAGCGGGAAGTCTGAATCAAGTTGCTGATGCGCTAAGCCGAAGAGCATTACTCCTTAGTACTATGCAAAACACAAATGTAGGGTTTGACGTACTCAGTGAGATGTATGAAGGAGACCCTTCCTTCGGTAAGATAGTTCAAGACATACGAGAAGGTCGACGATCTGATTTTGTCTTACATAAAGGGTATTTGTTTCGAGGACTTCAGCTATGTATTCCTGATTGTTCGCTTCGGCAGCAAATAATGAGTGAACTTCACAAAGAGGGACACTTCGGGCAAGATAAAACATTGGCCTTAATTGTAGCTGACTATTACTGGCCAAAAATCTCAAGTGATGTGAAGCGCTTTGTAAAAGGGTGTTCTACTTGTCAGAGATCAAAAGGAGTTCTCACCAATGCAGGATTATACACTCCTTTACCTGTTCCTAAAAGGCCTTGGTCTGATGTTAGCATGGACTTTATCTTAGGCCTACTCCGAACTCAAAGAGCTTCTTATAACCGTTCGAAAAATCGAACCACCAACATGAGTCCATTTGAAATAGTTTGTGGTCAGAACCCTTGTGGAGTCTTGGACTTAGTTCCTATTCCTCGGATTGGTCGAATACATCCCAAAGCAAAAGAAATGGCAGATTATCTTCAGGTTATTCATGATCAAGTGCACAAGTCTATCTTGGACAACAACGCTAAGTACAAGGTTCGGGTTGACAGTCATCGGCGTAGAGTTGTTTTTAAAGTTGGAGATCTTGTTTAGGTTGTACTTACCCGAGATCGTTTTCCTTTTAGCGATTATAATAAACTTAAAGATCTAAAAATTGGCCCTTACGAAATTCTGCAGCGAATCAACGATAATGCCTGTTACGCATTCCGAACCATTTGAGAACTTCGGACGTTTTCAACGTTAAGCATCTGAGCCCCTATTTCAAGCAGTCTGCTGAACAAACTGAGAACTCGAGGACGAGTTCTTCTCAACCTGGGGTGACTGATGCAAGATGGTCTGAGATCGAAAAAAACGAGTTATCGGATAATATGATGATTGCCTTGGAGTATCATGAACGGGATGATCGTCAGAAACGACGAGGCCACCTTCGGCATTAATCATTTCCGCTTCGGGACAAGCGTTCGGTCGGTCAAGAGTTCGGCATCAATTCATTCAGCTTCGGGAACACTTTCACCTTCGACTTCGGGAGAAGGACGTCTTTACTTCGAAGCTCGATAGATTACTAGTTTAAATTGTTTTCTTTTCTATTTTTATTATTATTTAATTAAGTAACTTTTATTATTTGTAAGTTTGTTATTTTTTCCGTAAATTTAGGAAGTTTGTTAGAATCTTTTCCACATCCCTAGAAAGATTTTATTTTCATATCTCTAGGAATATTCTAGAGTGACTTGGGGATAAAGTTTGCTATCTATATAAACCCGGCTTGTGGGTTGAATTGGAACTTGAATTTGATAAATACAATATACACATTAGAGATATTTCTCTTTGTTTTCTGGTGAATCTCGTGTTCCTTATTTGTGAATTCAATTGTTTACCAGCCCACAGGATAATCGCTATCCCGCCCAGCGTCAGAGCCCCTTCCAGAAACTCTCAATGGCCAAGGCAGAACCAAGGCCAGATGAGGGTTTGAAAATAGTATCCATCCAGTAACAGACGTGCCTCAATTAGAACCTCACTAGCTGCGTCATTGCCCCAAGCATAAAGATACATCTAGTGTCATTGATAAAGTGACAAACAAGTAATTAACCATACAGCCCAACTGTTGGCTTTTCACAAAGTGGCAACACTGGATTTTCAGCCCTGTGTGTATTTTATGTATTTGACCCAAGATGAACGTCAATGAGATATTATAATTACTTTAAAAGAGGAATTTAAAGATATAATGCCTGAAATTAATTCTACAGCACCGTGAACACTAACCATCAGAACATGCATCTAAAACAACCAAAAAAATCTACTTCCTCTATCTAACACAAAAACCATTCCTCCCCATCACTTATCGTAAAGTTTACTAAGAACCTTGTCATAAACCTTACTTGAACACAATTCCTTTCCTACCCCTTCTTCCTCCTCATTAGCCACTACCCAGCATCAAGTCATCATCTACCTGCCTCCCACCCCATTTAACCCTTGTTAGCCCTACTTTACAAAACAAACCATGAAAGTAAGGCACTTTAGAGATATTCACTAGAGACAACTGATGGAATACCAATTGACACTAGTTTATGGTTTCTCCTTGCTCCTGATGCTGATGGACGGCTATACTCACCAGTAGAAGTAAGGGATCATATTAGTTTACTTGTTCTTTATGGTCTAGGAAATTAGCAGGGATAGAACCTTGCCTTTATGATCTTGTTGAGGATTGGGACTAAGCTACTGCCCATCAGTACCTCCTGAATAACTTTAGGGTAAGTAACAAACATGGTCTTAACTAAAGAACCACTTTAAAAGGGGACTAGGTAGGACCAACTGTAAGGGAATTTGTAGTTGGTTAACCAACTCAGAAATAAAATAGAACTGATTCACCTGCAGTTGCCCACGACACTTGAGCATCATTCTTATGGAGATATTGCCTTCTATTACTACGTACACGTGGAGATAAGGCTGCCTTGAATCTCACGCGCTTCCGCACATAGATTCATCTACCACTTCGACTATTTCTCAATTTGTCATCTTCCTACAATGAAGATCATGATCCTTCATAACAATAATTTTTTTAATATTATTATTATTATTATTGTGATAAGTTTCATCACAAAATTAATGCAAGCATCAAGTTGTCTTCTGCCTCCTTAGTCTCAAATTTCACCTATCCTGCTTAGACATTACTCAGACATCAAACTTATAAATTGGGAGAGGATTCAAATCTTGAGAACTTTATTCTTCCAAAACCAATCACATCCTTGATCGAAGCCAAGTTTTTCATTCTTTAGCTTGGTGCAAAAGGCTTCTTGCGGGACCTTTTTCAAGCCCATCTCGAATACAATGAGGCCTACTTATACTTGAATGCCACAGCTCTCACACTTAAATGCCACACTTAAATGCCACAACTCTACCTACCTAAGGCATCCGCGACCTGGGTGGTCCGTTCAAGCTTATACTCTAGTATCAATCAAACTTAACAAGTTAGTATGTCATCGTCCCAGTGTAGGTTGGTCACGTCATGTTGTTGATATTGATTGAGTTGGCAAGTCCTGTGTATATACTATCCATCCAATCCCCAGTAACATTCATAACCAAAGCGCCACGACAACATCCAAAGGTAACTTATGGATTCTTAAGTGGGGGTGCAAGGAGGAGGATGTAGGAGCCGGCCACTAAATAAGCCACTAATGGCTGTAAGAAAGCTAATAAAGGCAAAGTATATGTTGTTTATATTTCTTAGCTATACGTCATTTCTCTACTTTTTCTAGATAAATAAATTTTGGTCCTCTTTTTCATTTTCCCTTTGTCTTCTTTATTTGAAATCATTTTACTCTTCCCTCCTTTACGTGAAAGGTTAAGGTACCCTTAAAAATTAAGGTCTTGGTTCAGTCACAATGCATGATAGACTCAACACAAATAACTTATTATAGAGGCAAGGGCCTTACAATCACAAAATTTGTGTTGTGTGTAAGCAGGTTAGTGAACCTTAAAAATGTTTTCCTTTTCTCCTTTCACTTTTCCTAAATCCTTGCTTTTTTTCAAATTCAAAACATAACCCAGTAAAGAATTATAACTATACATTAAGGAAATTTGTTATCATAACACTAAAATGTTCACAAGGAAGGAAGGAAATAATTAAACTCAGTAACCAGCATACATACATTCTAAACTCATATCCATATCAATACACAAATATAAAAAAGAAAAGTACCGAGTCGCTTTGGTTGGTCCCAAATCGACTCACCAAAACGACTCAATGGCTTAAGAATATATTTTGCTGACTCAAGAATCCAAGAGTTTTTAAAATTTTCTATTTTAATGTGTCATATATTCATTTATAGTGACTTCTTAAATTCATATACAAATACATTGTATCTTTTTTATTTATTCTTATTTCAATGTATCTAGTTTGGAGTTATAATAAAAGTATCAGATATAGCATGAATATCACAAAAATAGCTGGATACAATAATTTTTAAGACATAAAGACTATTACCCATTCCCAAGATGTGAAAAAATCAAAAGTTCTATAGTAAATCTACAATACTCGTTTTCATTCCTATGAATCAGAAACAACTATTAATTACTTATTACTCCCTCCGTTCCTAAAAGATTGTCATTTTAGGAAGTAATTTTTGTTCCAAAAAGATTGTCGTTTTGAGTATATCAATACACATTAACTATTTTTTTCCTACTTTACCCTTATTTAAAGTTTTCTCCTATTTAAAGCTTTCTTCCCTTCCTAATGATTCTTATTCAATTCAATGCTATAATCCAAGTAATAATTGGTTGAATAAGAAGTAAATAGTTGAGACAATTAATAAGGGTAGTATAATATTTTCGTTATGTATTAATTATATTCCTTAATCTGTGTGCATTAACCTTAAACGACAATCTTTTAGGAACAGAGGGAGTATATTAACCAAAATTCAATTAAGTAAATTATATTATACACAATAATTATCATTCTTATTATAATTAGACCCTGTTCGATTATATTATAAATTACTTAACTAAATTATATTATGCACGATTTGATAAATAAATAAAAACTTGCCAAGTCATTTTTAAGCAAATCCGTGCAAAGGGTTATCAAGCTTGTGATACGTACATAACTATGCTTTAACCACTTTTGAACTCAATAAATCAAAATTCTAATTTTAATTACACCATAGTAGTCGCTTATTAATTAGTTATTTTAACATGAAATCCAAGCTGTTCATATGCAATTTCTCATGTGTTGTGTAAGCCCAGAAATAAGGAGGGAGCTAACCGCTAACGTAGAGCTTGGTGGAGGCACTGTAATATACCCGACCCGAGGAAGAAGAAGAAGATGCCGCCGAAGGAGGTAAACACGCAAGAACGCGGAATCCATTTTTGGAATTGCTAAAATTTGCAGAAGATATAGAATTAGAGAAAGAAGAAGAAGAAGAAAATGGGGGAGAATGAATTAGCCTGTGCCCTAATTGATGAAATTCTCTTCTCGCAGTATTACTCGTAATTCTTGATGATTGAATTGAAACAACACTGGCCACTGGAACAATTGTTGCCGCCATTTCTGTAACAACAACAGGTCGAGAGGGGAAAGCTTGAACCGGGTAAAAGTTGTCTGTTTGGTTAACTGCATAAATTCACCAATTGAGGATAGAATTGGACTGATTGAGTGTAGGTGGTCCCCTAAATATAACTTCTTTTTTTAAAAGTTAATTTAAAATATATTTAAATATATAAATAAAATAAATTATTTATAATTATTGAACAATAATATATTATTAGTATATTTTAAATAACTTACGACATTTAGTATTGACTTTCAACATTTTAGAGAATAATCGAAAAGAAAAACTAATTTGCTTTGAAAAATTGCTTTTTTTTCGAATTTAAATCATTTAAAATTAACACGAATAAACACATATTAAAATTATTTTATATTTAATTACTTCCACTAGTATTGTATCTACCCAATTAAGTCTAAAAATATGTAAACCATTAAAAAATGAATAATGATAAATTTTGTAATAGAGTAGTATTAAAAAGGGAATTGTTAAATTTAAAATATTTTTTGTTATTTCCACACAACAAAAGTGTTAATGTAGATGTATAGCGACGGTTTTTAAACCGTCGCTATAAAATATATATAGTAACACTTTTATTGTAGAAATAACAAAAAATATTATGGATTCAATAATTTTCAATTAAAATTGAAATCCTTACGATTAGAGGAAGAACACAAAAGTGAACTTCTTTCAACCAAATTACAATCTATCCAAGTGTGAAAGAAAGACTCTTGAGATCAATTAGAGTAAATTTTAGCATACTAAAAACTTGACTAGATATTTTATCACAGTTCAACTAAAATGAATAGATGTATATCCCAAGTTTTGTGATAAAATATCGGGTTAAGTTCAGATCACCACCTGAGATTTGGGCGTTTTCCCATTTAATCACTTGTAGTCAGTAAAGCTGTAAAATCACAATTTTTTGAATAAAAATAAATTTTCTATAAATATTATTTTTGAATATTATGGAGTGAAATTGATATAATAGTTGTAGGTAATATTTATAAATTTTACAAAATATGCAAGTTGTTATATAATATTCGATTGGTCGGGGGAATATTCGTTTTAACAGAGAATATTCGTACAACGGCGCAATCATTGGTGGACCCCACAACAGAATTATTGTCGAATTGAGAAAACGACAAAAGTATTTTTATAAAAATAACGACGGAAGTTTTACCGTTGATACTGTTGAACTACTCGATAGTAAAAGTACAGTAATACGCATGGTTGCATAGTAGCACACGGTATTGATTATTGATGCTTACGTGAGAAGTCATTCAGTCTTGTTCAATTATTGTTATAGTAATTGTTGTATAGTATCTCACGTTATTTGATTCAATTATTGTCGATATTTTATATATTTTAAAATCAATAATTGAGACGATAAAGTTATTAATATTATTATTTGCAATATTAACGATGTCTAGAAGTTCTGTCAATGAGAGGTTTGGTCACCTAATTGCGCGCCAATAAGAAAAAATCCTTATTGGAAAGCCCCCTCTTTCCTGGGAACGACCTGATCGATTAATATTGTGAATTATAATAATATGATAAATGTCGTTAAAATTATTAAGGCGATTTTTATAAAATTTGCTTATTTTAGGGATTCCTATTTACCCATTTTTCAAAATAGTCGGTAGAAAATTTTTTATATAATAAAGGTGGGGGCCCACGAGTGGGGGCCCATGTGTGTTACAAAGTCTTGGGAGATGGAAATTTTGGTTATGTGAATTGGGAGGATGAGTACAATTATTAGATATATATATATATTATAAATTGTTACTTGAAGGAAAAAAGAGTCAGTTGCTTAGTGGGAAAGGGACAGTGATGGACGGGAGGAGTATTATGATTTATATATATATATATATATATATATATATATATATATATATATATATATATATATATATATATATATATATATATAATTGTGTTCTATTATATAATTATAAATAGAATATATTATATTTTATTTAAAAGATTTTGCTTTAAATATGGACCGTCAGATTAAAGTAAATCAATTTGGATAGTTCATGAGTTAGTTAATATGCATTCCATTTTCCTATAAATAGAAGCTCATTCATTCATTATTTTCTTACGAATTCACTGAAACTCTAGAGAGAGAAATTATAGAGAGAAAGAAGAAAAGATTTCTGCTACTTAATACTTTTATATTCAGTTCTTTTACGGTAAGGGGTGTTATTCTTTCTTATTCATGAAGAGAACTGTTGTTATTCCATTGCTTATTATTCTGTTGGAATAACCTGTATACGCGGTCTACCCTATACTTGGTGACATTCTTCTATTATTCCGTCTTTACTATTCTGTTGGAATATCCTGTCTGTGCGTTTTACGCCGGACCTGATTCCGTCTTTATTAAGCTGAGTCTCAGCGATAACAGTGAAGAAAAACATTTTTAATCATAAAAGATAGTAGATTTTATTTTCTACTTGACTCTTTTAATGGATTGTTTGTTCCGCTGCAGTTAAACTTGATGTCTATTATATTTTATCAGTTTAAATTATTGGAGACTAACGATAATTTATTCTGCATATCTTAGTCATAATATTTCTTACTGGGCTAGTTGAGATCACCCTTCCTTTCACTGTTCACTTCAGGAAATGAGAATATAGCTGGGACGAGTCGGGGAACGGAGTGATGGTCCAGAGGATAGCATTAGTAGTCCTCACTATTCTGTGAAATAGTGGTGATAATAATTGTAATGAGGACTCCTTTTGAGTTTGTATAATCTCTAGTAAATAATATTTGTATTCAAATTCACAGTTTATGTTTTGTCGTATTGTACACGACAGTTATATTAGTAAGTTGTATTTGAATTATATACCATGTATCTGGCAACCTAAGATGGGTGATGTATACCTAATTTTGGGGGCGTCACAGTTGGTATCAAAGCTTAGGGATATGATCCCTGGCTAAGATGTGAGACTATAACTAGGAGGGAGAGACGGGGAATTCCTTCGCTAGTATGACCTACTTAAATTTATTTTGTATTTAAATTGTTGGTCAGAGTTTAGAGATATTATGTTACATGTCAATTAACATTTGTTTTGTTTGGCTAGTATTTAAAAATGACATCCAAAAATATTGAGAATAGCAATGGAGCATAAGAGACCGTTGAGTCTCCACATATAAATAATTAGGAGAATGTGCATCAGGAAGGCGACAATCCTCATGCAAATAACACTGACCAAACGATGAATGATGGATTGTTTAGAGGCTTTATGCAATTCATGCAACAGCAGGCGAGAGCGGCCTCCTGTCCAAAATGAAGATGGAAACATCGGAAACTCTCGGGCGGTCACCGCTAAACAGTTCAAGGAGCTGGAACCACCGGAGTTTAAGGGAGAGTCAAAACCACTTATGGCGGAAGCATGGATAAAGCAGATCACCAAGATATTTGATGTCTTGGGATGCTCCGAGGAGCAAAAGGTTCCCTTTGCCGCCTTTATGTTGCGCGGAGAGGCAGAATTCTGGTGGAAATCGTAAAACGTACTCAACCTGCCGTACTGAAGATGTCTTGGGGAGAAGTTTCAAGAGTGTTCAACGACAAATACTTTCCCGAAAGTATTAATCACATGAAGGAGGTGGAGTTTATCAAATTGGAGCAAAACAATATGATTGTGTCGCAATACGAGGCAAAATTTGCGGAGTTATCCTGGTTTGTGTCCCACTTGGTGTATAATGAAGAGAGAATGGCGCGAATATTTTTAGAGGTTTGAAGCCGGAGATACGTCAACATCTTATTTCTCATAACTGTGTTGTATTCAGATGTTATAAATAGGGCTCTGTTAGTGGAGCGCGATAACGAGTCAACGCAACCAAAAGAGAGCAGCCGGCAAAATGATAATACCAGTGAGAGCAGTCATCGAAGCGGTGACAACAAGCGTGGAAGGAATCAACAGGCCAGAAATGGAAACCACTATCGATGGTAATCAGGGCCAAAACAATAAGAATAGACATTTCAAGAAAAGGAGATTCAACAATGATGGAAAGACGTCAGCACCAGCACCCGTTGTTAAGGAAGGAGAAAGACCACATATCATATTCTTCAAATGCAGAGGGGGGGACACATCAGTCAAAATTGCGCGATGCCGTCCAAAGCATGTTATAATTGTGGAAGAGAATGTCACTTAGCCCGATTTTGTCGTTCACCGAAGACAAATTCAGCTAGGATGGAGGCACCAAAGGCTGTCCCAAAAAAGTCAAAGCCGGTAGTGCAAGAGAGAGTTTGTTGTGACCTCCCAGAAAGCAAGGAACTCGAATGAGGTCATCACGGGTAAGCTTATCATAAACTCTAGCGAAGTCTACACTTTATTTGATACCGGTTTTACCCATTCTTTTATTTCTCCTACTTGCGCTCAACGATTAAATTTTACTCCGGAGAAATTAGACTATAACTTATCTGTGGAAACTCCGTTGGGAGAAACCTTCATTACATCCACGGTTTATAAGTCTTATTTGGTTCAAGTTGGTACCCACACATTACCTGTCGATCTTTAGGTATTAAAAATACTTGCATTTGATGTAATTCTAGGGATTGAGTAATTAACTACTCATCATACAAAAATTGATTGTTTTCATAATGTTGTTAGGTTTCATATTCCTAATCGACCTATTATGCGAATTCAAGCAACAAAACCATTAAAATCAATCACTGTCATCTCAAGCCATAAAGTTATTCGTTTATTGAAAAACGGATGTCAAGCTTTCTTAGCTCATGTCACGGATCTAAACAAAAATAGTCAGTTTTGAATGATATTTCTATTGTTAATGAATTTTCTGACGTATTCCCTGAATAACTTCCTGGCCTACCCCCAAAGCGTGAAATTGAATTTTGTATCGACCTTGAACCCGGTACAAAACCCATTTCCAAAGCCCCATATCGAATGGCTCCTATTGAACTTCGGGAGTTAAAGACCCAACTGTAGAAATTGTTAGATATTGGCTTTATTCGTCCCAGTACTTCTCCTTGGGGTGCTCCTGTTCTATTCGTGAAGAAGAAAGATGGGAGTATGCTACTTTGTATTGATTATCGGGAGTTGAATCATGTCACCATCAAAAATAGGTACCCATTGTCACGTATTGATGACCTGTTTGACCAGTTGCAAGGAGCCAAATTCTTTTCAAAGATTGATCTTCGTTTCGGATATCACCAATTGAATATTAGAACCGATGACATTCCAAAGACGGCTTTCAGAACTCGGTACGGGCATTATGAATTTCTAGTCATGTTCTTTGGATTAACTAATGCTCCTGCTGCCTTCATGGATATGATGAACCGAGTATTCAAGGAATATTTAGATCACTATGGTCGTCTTTATTGATGACATCCTCATATATTCCAAAATCCGTGAAAATCATGAGGAACCCTTGAGGCTGATACTCCAAAAGCTTCGTGAATACAAGCTGTGACGCCCCAAAATTAGGTATACATCACCCATCTTGAGTCGCCAGATACATGGTACAGAATTCAAATACAACTTACTAATACCACGTAGTGTACAATACGACAAAATATAACTGTGAGTTTGAATACAATTATTGTCTACTAGAAATCATACAAACTCAAAAGGAGCCCTCAATACAATTATTGTCACACTATTTAACAGAATAGTGAGGACTACTAGTACTATTCTCTGGTCCATCACTCCGTTTCCCGACTCGTCCCAGCTATATTCTCATTTCCTGAAGAGAACAGTGAAAGAAAGGGTGAGCTCAACTAGCCCAGTAAGAAATATTATGACTAAGATAATGCAGAATAAATTATCATTAGCCTTCAACAATGTTAAACCGATAAAATACAATAACCATCAAGTTTAACTGCAGCGGAACTAGCAATCAAATAAAAACTACTGTCTTTTATGATTTAAAAGGTTTTTCATCATCGTTATAGCTGAGACTCAGCTTAATAAATATTCCACATCATCGAATCACCCCTGCACTACGGCCAAGGATATTCTTTAGTATCACGACCATAATTATTCATGCACTACGGCCAAGAATATTTGTGTATTCATTAATGGTCATGATCATGCCAACAACTGTCCATCAATGCACTACGGGCCAATGAGGATTTTTAATTTTTACATCATTTATAATATTACGGTCTTGATTACACCGAATAATCCCTGGTCATAATCATACCAAGTCCATCTATGCACTACAGGCCACAGATGACTTTTAACAAAATATAAACATGAGGATGATGACAATGATATAAAAATTCAATAAAACAAGTTCAAGAATTATTTTATCCAGAATTATTAACGTCCAAAATTGTCAACACGATACTGTTTTGTGGTGTAAAATTCAAGAATGATCAGAAGAAGATTTCCATGAAAGGATACTGGATGAAGCGCAAATATCAAGGATATTCCACTAATTTCATGGAGTATAGAAGTCAAAGTTTTAACCAACTGAGTATAATAAAGAATGAGATAATAAAAGAAATCACCATGCATGCGATAGACCGCACAAGCAGGTTATTCCAACAGAAATAATAACGGAACCAGGTCCGGCGTAAAACGCACAGACAGGATATTCCAACAGAATAATAAAGAATGGAACCAGGTCCGTGTAAAACACACAGAAGGATATTCCAACAGAATAATAAAGAATGGAACCAGGTCCGGTGTAAAACACACAGACAGGATATTCCAACAGAATAATAAAGAACGGAACCAGGTCCGGCGTATAGCACAGACAGGATA